>VZTL01075049.1:37769-62256 GCA_013400535.1 Scopus umbretta
TTTTTGTTTTGCTGTCCAGACGCAAGAGAAAAGTGGCCACAAGCAACTTTTAGCTCTTGGGGCCTCCTGTTAAAAGGCGCATAATAAACATCCTTCCTGCAAATGTGGCAAAAGCAATTGAAGGTGGAGCTGTTTTATGGAGGTTTCTGATGCTGTTGCAAATTGTTATGGGTCAGTTGCTATTTCTAACATAAACCTCAGCTGCTCAGGGTGGCTGGAAATGTCTGTGTTAATTACCATTAGGCTGAGGTCTTGTCTGTAGACACAAGTTGTATTGCTTTAACTACAGTGGTATCATTAGAGCTGTACAACTACCCTGAAGTGAATGCAGTTACAGCAGTATAAATGAGCTTGTTTATCTCATAATCTATGCTAGTATAAAGGACCTTTATACCCATATAATTGCACTCGCTATGGGTTGTGCCAGTGTAAATGTTTTGGTACAAAAATCAGTAACTGGCATAGGTGGAGGCAGGAGGCTGTCTGGGGTCCGGCAGGCTGGAGGTGCAGTGCTGCAGCAGCTTCCAGACTGAATGCTCAGCTGTTTTTGCTTTTAATCTATCATTCTTGTCTTGACCTAGAAATAAAAATTCAATGGAAAGTTGAATTTATCTCAGCAGCAGAAATAGGGGTCACAGGTGCTATCTCCCTCCTTGAACTCCAGTGGCCAGGGGATGAGGGAACCATCTCAGCCGCAGGACAGGAGAGGTCCCTCCTCACACACAGACATGTAAAGGGGCCAGCCAGCAGAGGATCCCGGAGAAATACAGTGATGGGAAAGAAAGTGATGTAGCCTAAAATAAGGGATTCAGAGCTGCTTCACAGCTCCCAGACAGTTTCTGGGGCTGCTCTAATTTGTGCCATTAGGCCACGCTGACAGGCCCAAATCATGAAGGACCTGGGGTGAGAGACAGTGCTGTTCTGCCTCCCTTGTCTGCCTGCTGGGTTTTCTCTCTTAGGTCACAGAGGGTCCCACAGGGGTGGGATTCCCCTTACCAAACTCTGTAGGCATCCGCACCTGAGCTAGTTTTGTAAACTGCCTTGATAGTTACTGGAGGGAGAGAGACATCCCTAAACTGCATTTTATCTCCTCTTATCTTGGATATCTAAATCAACTATATAAATCATGCTTAGGAAGTGCCTGCTTCTCTCTTTTGACTGTACGAGGGGTTTTGTCAGCCAGGTAGGATGCAGGTAACTACAGTAGTAAGTCTTACCTGTACTGGTTAACGAGGGTCCTATTCTGGTCTGTGGCACCTGCACTAACCCTTGGCTTGCAGAGGTGTTTCGGCAGTGTGGCTGGGGGAATACTTACTGACTCTCGGAAAAATCCATGTACTAACATTGCATTTAATCTTACTTCTTTGTCTTCCTTCCTTTGACTGACAAAGAAAAATTATTTTCAGGCATAGGGTGTCTTAGTGAACTTTTAATGAACTGTTGCTCATTTCACTTTTTAATGAACTGTTTTTCATTATTTTGTTACTTTGCACTGTTGCTGCCTCAATTCATTTCTGCCTGTTTGTACACGCATTGCCTCTGGAAGAGAAACAGCTGCTGTAGCTCTCCATGCATCCCTGGTTTTGTACCACCATGACCACTCTGTGCGGTAGCTACCAGGATTGTCCAGGGGTTCCATCAGTGCGCTCAACTCTCTGTGGTGTTGTTACCAGATATCGTGGCCTTTTTGGAAATTGTAGTTTGTTGTTGATGTGATTAGATCTGTTCCTACCATAGCTCAGACAGAGACCCGTCCCAGCTGCCAAGCAGTCTCCAGTCTCTGCTCCCAATGCCTGCATGTCTCCATGATACCCCAACACACTGACTCCGAGCCGAGTGCAGTGTGCTTGGGGTAGATTTGGGCTTTAAAGAAGCTGCCAGTGATTTTCTCCATCTTAAAATATTTTAAATACCTAATCCATTTCCCTTTCATCTCTGGGTTGTTTTACTTTCACCAAGTACATCCCAGCAGGTATAACCTCATCCTTTTGTATCCTAAAAGACCAGTTTCTAGACCTAGGGCTTTGCTATTGCTGTAGAAGCAATACTGCTAGTAAAATGAATAATTTGGGTGAGTGAGAATGCCTAATTATTTCATCAAGGGTTATACAGCATAAACACTTAAAAGCGTCATCACAGGGTCCTGCTGTGAAGCGCCACTTATCCTCCTGCCCCATGAAGCCCAAGGAGCAAATGCTCTGTATGTTTTAAGGAGGTACTGAGTCTTAGCCTTAAAGCCCCAGAAACATGTGGTTTCTTCTTGCCCTGAGACTTTCTGTCATGTATTTGTACATAATTTTTACCCATATTTACCCATTTTTTTAATCCCAAGAAGGAATCTCAGAATTGCTCATATTCTTAAAACGCAAGACTGAGAGATAAGATTTTTAAATGTGCTGCTGCTATGGTTTGCATCAGTCTTCAACATGTAGTTTTATTTTTATAGTGAAGATTCCCTATCTGTAAAATGGGAGAAGTCTGTTTAACCCATGGAGGAGTTAACCTCATACCTCGCACAGGCTTTGGGTGCTGAATTCATTGACATTTATGAAGTACAGCGTAATCTTTGTATGCTAGATGTTGTTAAAGAACATGATGTTGAGGTTCTTAGATTTTCCTGGATTTTTTTTTTTAAATTATTTTTAAGTGCCTGTTAAAAACTATAAAGTCATTGAGGAATGAAATTTTATTTCCAGCTTTATAAAATATATTGAAAACTATGGAAAACTTAAGTAACTTACTGTTGATTTGAGTCCTGTGTCTGAGGCTGTTTTATTCCCTTTAGTACTGAATAAAAAAAACTGTAACTGATCTGTAAATCAACCCTTTGATGCAGTAAAACTGCCAGAAACCAAAACTGCTCTGGCTCAAATGATAGACACTTATTCTGGCTGACAACTTATACTTTTAATTGGAAGCTACAGCTTTTGAAATGAGTTGGACAGGGTGAAATCATCACAGTCTTAGATGTAGACAATGACAGAAGCCAGTATGTTCAGTACTCTTCATTGAGGCTTGTAACACACAGAGAAAGCTGCTGATCTTACTGGATTGTGATTGAAGATATTTGCCCTTCACTGAATAATGAGCTTGCAATCACATTTTGCTGGAATAGGTTCTTTGCACAAACGAAATTTAAATCAGAAGAAAGTTAAATCTCATTTCTTACTCTCCGATCAAAACCTTCATGCTTGAGCACCTTGTAGGGAGGAACATTAGGCTCACATTTCTATAATCTTATTTGTTATTCAAGATTTGCTCTTGATAGCTTAAACTACTGAACCCCCCACCCACCCGGACAGCCTTAAAAATGGAAAATTGATTCATTTTCACCACTTTGCAAAGCCTTTCATTATAAAGGGGGGGCAAAGCAAGTAGAAAAGAACTGCATGCATCCAAAGTCACCAAATCTTTCCACTTGTTCCCAGGGCTCGGACAACAATGCCACTATGAAAATAGCTCTGAGGAGGAAGAGCATGCTGGGTAATGAGATGCAAATGAGCACACCAAACATCCCACTCTGCTTCAGAGCTTTTGAATCCAGTAGTGCAATAACAACCAGCTTTTGAGTCATGATAGGTTAGCACAGAATAGGTTTCACAATAGGTTTGTGTATTATCCTCATGGTTCTTCTCAGCTTGTGGTCAGCAGGATAGTTAAACGTGGCATCCATTTTATTGAGAAGTTGCTCAGATTAAAACTAGGTGCAATAAGAGTGTCACAGTTAAGTACTCAGTGCAAGAACTTGTGAAGGGAGAGGGGCATTTTATTTTAATTAACTTGCTCTGTAAGTTGGTTTTACCTTCTCACACTCACATACCTTACACACCAAGGCATGTGTATCCAAGTGCTGTGGCCAGGAGGACTCGTGTGGGAACCTGAAGTCCTCACTGTGTCTCTTGGGTTCTTCTTGACTGAGAAGGAACTGAGTTTTGGACAGGTCTTTTAAAACATGTAGGAATTAACAGTTATCTTTGCATCACAGTCTTGCTTACTTCTGTCTCTCTAAATCATCGCTCGCTTTCTTTATCTCTGCATCTTGGTTATCTTTAGGGCTATCTGTCTTTCTCTTAGGATGATAGTATATGTGTCGTTGTTGCCCTCCTCCTGTTACCAGACCACAGGTCTTCTGCTGACAAGTCATCATTGCTGGGACCTTATCAGAGCCCTCTTCCCAGATGTAAACAGCATACTCCCCAGAGTTCACCTGTTTGACTGTTGTCAATCATCTCCTTGGTTTATCAATATAGACCATTCCTTTAAACCTGACTGTTGTTTCTTCTGGTGCTTTCACTCACGTATATTTCCATTCCTGTTTCATCCATATCTATCTTAATATTTCTGATAGGGATCTGTACAACAGGGAGATAGCTAAGAAGGAGACTTGATTTACTCAATTGTAAGGACTAAGGAAGGAATAGAGGAGTAGCTTCAATTGCTCCTTGGGCTCACAGTTCTGCCATGCAGGTCTGGGAGGATCTCAGAGCCCCATTTGTGTGACCGGGACAGAAGCACAGGTGAGGCCTGGATCAAGTCACACACATCCCTCTTTTAGGTAGGTGAACATCATTATCTGGGGTCTTCAGAGGGTGAAGAAGTAGAATATGAGGACTTACGTACTAACAAAGAGTTGAAAGGAGAAAGTAGAAAGTAGAAAGAAGATGAAACAGGAAAGGGAGTGTATCAGCAGTGATGAATCAAAACAGCAGGGCTGGGCTTCAGGCAGGAGAAAGTAAAAAGCAACTGGTGGTGTTTGTCCTTACAGCTCTCGCACCTCCACCAGCAGCTTGCCACAGCCTCTGGATGCTTATTCTGTACTAAAAGGAGTCCTTGTAGTAGCAGGTCACTGTCCTCATTCACTAGGTGATGGCTGGCCCTTGTCCCTCTGTCATCAGCCCCATTGGTGGCAAAGATTTGCTTCACACATGCGCTGCTTTCAATCTCCTCTTCTCTGCTGGGATTGATGCACGTTCACATCCTCCCCCAATGTACATCTCCTCAGTCCTCCATCCCCTCTATACTCTCATCCCAGTCCATTCATGTTCTTTCTCAGTCAGTCTGGGAGTTATAAATAAATCGGTGCCATTGTTTAAGAGCAGGGATGGTGCTTGGGGTGCTGCTGAGACCCCTGACTGAGCAACTGAACATGGGGTCTGCTTGGCCTCCCTCTGCTCCGTCTGCCTGTGCACATGGAAGAAGCTCAGCCTGAGGATCCCACCTCTCACATGGTGTCAAAGCAAGAGAGCCCTCTTTGCAAATAACTAGTTCTGCTCCTCTTCCTTGGCCGAAGGTTTATTGGTACCCAGGACCCACTCTGCTGCCTCTCTGCTCTGACAGCTGTTGGCGAGGCTGAGCTATTGGACTGGCTTTGCAGAGAAAAACAGCTACTGCTCATGTTCTAATTTTACTGTGCATTTTTGCTATTTGTTATGTGCTGAGCCACTGAAGTGGGGGGTCAGAGCTAATACTATATTTTACCCATTGGTAACAACTTAAATAAATACCTGTATAGAGAACTGAAAAAAAGAAAGCAGAAAACCTTAGAAAGCAAAGGAATTCATTTCAGTCTTGAAGTAAATTATTTTCTTTACTTACTTAAGAATAAATTTTGGAAATGCTTAGTGCTGTTGTGGTTGAGGTTTATGAGATTTTTAGTTAATAATATCTTACTCTTACACAAGTAATTTTTTCCTTTGCATATCACAAGACACTTTACAAAGGAAGATATCAATTATCCCAGTTTTATGGAAGGGGAAAATGAAGCATGGAGACATAAAATGTCTCATGTAAGGTTACAGACTAAGACAGAGGGTGAGCCGAGAACCAAGCAGAGGTGTCTTGAGTATGGTTTCTTAGGCAGGAGACCACCTTGGGAAGGGCAGCGGATCTTGACAGTGCTGAGGTCTATCTGCGAGTTGCACGTCATGAAACAAGGCCATATATCTTTTCTATGAGGCTTCTTTCCGCAGCTCTGCATTCTGCCTCTGGATCAGGAAGGTCACCTCACCAATGAATCATTTTTTTATTAGAGATGAAGATGAGATTGACTTGACCTGGGGAATCTGCGGTTAGCACAAGGCGCCGCTGTCCCAGCTCTGTGGCTTTGCTGAGCTGGAGACAATTGCTGGTAATGAGGGATCAGCGCCTTTCTTTTGAGCACAGTTGGGAGAAAAGCGGGGTTGTTTTCCTATTGTCAAGAACAGCACTGGGCTGAGGGTGTGTGTGGAAAAATGCAAAATCACTTCTCTTTAAAAGGTAATGAGGGTGTCTAGATTAGCAGGAAAAACTGACAGCTGTGCCCTGCGCACCCTCCACACCTCCTCCACAATTGAGAAAGGAAAATACCAGGACTTCGTCATGCTGTGACCTATGCATATGCTACACAAAAGCGTACATTGGAGACTTTTTTATTATTATTTTTTCCTCCCTTTGTTATTACATCATAATATGCCAGAGAAAGAGATCGAACAATAATTTATGATGTATTCAGGCCCAAGGTGCAGAGTATTTGCATAGCCCCTTTCCACTGAAAGTGGCACCACCTACCCCTGCGTGCGGATGTTATATAAGGCTTCTTTCTTGCAAACAGTGACATTAATTAGCATAAATTATAACCAGAGTCTAGTTAGGCTCAGTCGTCGCTTATGCAGAATTATGAGGCCTTTGTGCACAAAAAAATTAAAGAAAATTGTATAATGATTATGTGTGCTGGTTACTAAGCTAGCTACCAGTTATATATATTTATAGCTATTCCTGCCAGTAATAATTATATGCTAATTATAACCCAAATAGAATTCTGTAATTTCTCCCTGAAAATGAAAACGATGCAGGAGGATGTTAAAATCTGTGCTGAGGCATCATATTAGCAATTAGGTTTTTAGGTGGCATTGCACTTTTTAAGGGAAGAAAACAAATGAAGATACAAAAGCTATCTCTATTATGTATTCATTTAAGCCTAAATAAAGGATTTGAACTCGAAAACCTTCTTATCCCACAAACTGTGAACTTCCATGTGAAGTGTTTTAGGAGAGCTAAGCCCCTGCATGACAGTCCCTCAGGGGCATTTGCTTGGGTGTTTCAGAGCATCACAGCCGTGAGAGATGACTCAGGCTGCAGTAACACCATGGAGAAATTGCCCATTGTTGTTCTGGAGGAGCCAGAGCAGCTTGGGCACTTTAAGTATTATCAGTCTTTTCATCTAAAAATTGCAGCTGTGGATTGCAGACTCTATGTGTTTGATGGTGGCTCCGTTGTCCTGTCCCTGAGGGACTGTTTTTGAGGAGAGGCTTTTTGGGGTTGCAGTTTGAGCACTAACCTCATCCCACCTGATTTCAGGCACTTCACTGAGATGTCTGAGGTTATTTATGGACCAAAGCAAGCACAATCAGGTTGTGACTGTGGTTTAACACAGGCAGGTTTCCAAACTGTGTCTTGCTGTCCAAAGCTATTTGGGGTTTATCTTCTTCCTGGCCAAACCCAGTTCACTGCCATCATTCTCCTAGCAAGTAAGAATAACTATGATAATCTCCACTCCAGAAATGTGAAGGAACCAGCACCTTAAATTGAAGTCCTGTAGCAAGTAGCTGTTGAGGGGTACTACCAAATCTGGGATTTGAACCGTACAGTTGGGAGATGGAAACAAAAATATGAGTGGTAAAGAGCAGGAAGACAGGATGAAGACATAATTAATAACATGGAAATACATAGAAAATGGGGTAAAAGTGCTCACGAGTTTACCAGAAGTAAATCGTATCAGCCTATCTTGATGTCATCAATAAATGATATTCTAAGAAATGTTCTGTGTGTCATCTACATGGACTTCTGTTGCACTGCAGAATTTATGAGGTACGAGGACATGGAGTTTAATAGTCAAAGTGATATGTGCATATGGGTCTGGCTAAAGAGGAAATAAAAATGATGAGTCTTGAAAAGAGTTTGCATGCTGAAGGGCGCACATTAACAGATTATTTCAAGTACTGGCTAGACAAATTACTTTGTTTGGTGTCTTTTTCAATGATGCTGGCTTCAAAAGTGGGAGTTTGCTCTGATCCAGAGTTAGCAGGCATAATCCAAACAGGAGGGGTTGGGAAAAAAAGAAGAAATAAAGGATCCCTGAGCGTTCAAAGAGTAGAAATTCATTAGTGGAGTAAACAAAATGCTGCATTTTGGGGACTAATAACAACATTACTGCTCTCTGCTAGACGTGCATCCACTGGAGGCAGTAGTTAGGCTGATTTAGGCAGGCTGTGTAGACGCTATCTGGAGCGCAGTGTTCAGCCTCCATCCATCAGGCTCAGCAGGATGAGGGCTGGAACTGCAATGCAAGAGAAGCAATGGCAAATTCATTAGGTGAGGGAAAGCCAAAGGAGCCTGGCTTGTTTAGTTGACCAAAATGAAGGTGCAAATGGCTCATAAACGCAGTCTGTCTGGAAACCAGGGGCTTTCAACCATGCCGTCATGTTGCTGAACAGTATTCCAGAGGGAATACAGGGAACAGCAAACCTGACCACTTTTAAAATGGAGGTAAATATTTAGGAGAGTGGTGAATTTGCCTGCAGTTGCTGAGGACTGAGCTGGCTGAGTTTTGAAGGGATGAAAGGGAGTCCCTCCGAGTCCCCTGTTCCACCAGGCTGAACAGACTGGCACACCATATTGTCATTTTAAACAGATTCTGAGAACAAAAAAAGCCTTAATCTGCCTTTAAAAGAAAGCATAATCCAGATTCCTCATTGAAGTAAATGTTTGCTGTGCATTTTGTACAGTTTTGATATTTTCAGCAGTGAGCTGAGGGAACCCTAAGAAGAGACAGAAGGGACAACCAAAGAGGAGTAAAAAGGTTTTGCTTCAGCTTCTCCTTTATTTTTTTTTTCAGACATAACCACACATTAGAAAATGTAACTGTTTTTAAAAGCAATCATTTTTTATACCTAGCTTGTTTCAAAGAGGTCGTTTCACACTCATTGTCACCTCAGGAAAAACAATAAGGCAGCAGTCCTCTGCGTAATTGCACTGGCTTGCCTGGTGTGTTCTCTTTCTTGTTCAATGAAGTATCATTCATTTAGATCAGAATACAGTCATTCTAAATTAGAGGTTTACATGTGTAATTATATAAAATGATATGTTTGTTTACATCTCCAAGTAAAATGTACATCATTTTCTATCATTTATCTTTGAAATTCGATTTCATTTTGTCGATCCCTAATTTATTGCAGGAGATGAATGTGCTGTTAGAGTGTTTACAACGCCTCTCTCTGCCTGTGGGTAATAAAATTACCCTGGTTATTGCTATTCATTTTGACATTTCAGTGGTTAGGAATACATGATAGTTTTACTTTCCTGAATACATGGTGGAAAATCCTAGAGCTGTTTATTGTGGATGCCTTTTTTTTTTGCCATCTGAAGTCCTAAATTTACTTTCAAAGAGTAGCGGGACAGTTGACAACTGATGGCTGTATTTCTGAACAGCTGTGTACTTTTTCCTGTGTTGAGTATATATATGGAAAGGCTCTGTTCATACCTTTGTGTGACTGTTAATAAATATTTGAGATTTCTAGTAAACTCATCAGTAAACCCATACATTCCCATATGAATTTCTGCAAATTCAGCCTAGGGGATCTGGTGAACAAGCTGTGCATATAACTAGTCACTGAACTGATGGAACATTTTTGGAAAAGCAGTGTTTGTTTTACTTACTCCTTTTGTCTGTTTAACTTGTTGGGTTAAAAGGCCCATATTTTCAGCAAACAATCCCAAGGCATTTTTCTCCCCGAGCAGAGCTTTCAAGGGTAACTCTACTGAACGTTTCCTTTGATATCTTCATGTGGGTTTCTTTCTGTATCCTTGTTCCTTACAGTATTTGAGAAAGGCAGATTGGGAACCGCATCCGCTTTGGACTGTGATGAGATAGCATCAGCGTTGCAGGATGTTCAGAGCATCTCGCGGGGCACACTAACTCTGCTGAGAAAGCTCTCTAATTTTATATTCTTGTTTCCATTTCAAAATTGTTTTCTTTGAAGATGAGGATCAGTATCTTAATGAGGAGAAAGTTTCCCCCAGCAACCAGGGACTAGAAAGCTTCGAGACAAGACCTCAGCTAATCCATCCAGACCACCTCTGTGTAGGTGTGATGTATAAGCCTTGACATATACGGACCTGTGCTTCCTGGCTGTCCTGGTTGAAGACCCTAACGCTGCAAGTGGAGAGGGTGTAAAGCATGTACTGCTATGACTTGCAGCAGTATATTCTGAGGTTTCAATCAGACCCTGCGTAATAACCTGAAGTCCCTAGTCATACTTCTAACCCATCCCACACGTGTATTTTTGCAATGAAATGGTCTTTTATGACTATGCATAACAGGAAGAAAAAAGATGATTTAATAATGGACAATAAAACATGCAGTAAATTTTATCCTGTTAGTCTTTTGCTGGGGAAGGGGAAGATGTTGCTCTCCTACTCACCTTCCTATATCTCTGAAGACATTCCACATTTGGCTTAAAACGGAGGAACGTATTTGGCTTCTTTTACTTTAGACTGCTTGTTATCTGTCACATACTCTTTTCATATTTCATCTAAACAAAGTTTGGAAATGAGAAATTAATAACAACATTCTTTAAAATTTCATTTTTTAAAAATTTATTCTTTATACCATAAAATTTGCAACACTTCCAGAGACAGCAGTAAAACATGCTGTCTTTCCTTACCAGATTCTGTTATCTTTTAAGCAGTACTTCAGGAAAAAGCTCAGGTAAGGTTGTCCATCCACAGGTTGAAGGAAAATAATTTAGTTTCATAAGGAGGAGGCTAATGAACTCTCCTTGGCTTCATAGCCATATTAGGGAAATTTAATCTGTGTTAGAAAATAGCCTGTGTCAAACTGATTTTTGGTCCCTAATTGCCATTGTATTGAAAAATATGTGAATTTCCTCTAAGCCAAAGGTCAGTTTAGTTCACTATCACACCTACAGCCGTGGGCTGATCTGGATGTGTAGAGAACAAGCATCAGAAGAAGCAAACCCACAGCAATGTTTTTCCCTCTATGTACTGTTGTTCAAGTTATCCAGTGCTTAGAAATGTCCTCTGCCATAACTTTTACATTTAACAGCCCTTCGTGAATTTTTCTTCTGTGGCTTTCTAAGTCCATGAATTAACTTATTTCTAACACAAATATTTCAAATAATGCATTTATATTGAAAGAATGAACATTGGTAAACCTCAGAGTTAAATATACCTCTGTAAATACATATATTTTAGGATAATTTTTAATATTCACCTCATTGGGTGTATGTAAAATGTCACAGACAGCCATACACATACTCAAATATTTGCCTATATACAGTATATACATATGCATTTGTATAGCACGGTCTATCAGCTTAAGCACACAGAGACGTGCAGAGGTTTTATTTGTATGAGGACCCTTCTGTGAAACAAGAGATCTAACTGAAGGCAGAGCATAGATTATTCAGCTTGAAAATCCTAATTGGCAATTGGCTGCTCTAATTAAAGCATTGAAGGCAGAATTAGCAGGTAGGTTCACATTTGTCCAGGTGTCATCGCCCTTTCTGACTGCAAGAACAGAGGTAGTGAATGCCTGAGCTTTCCAGAACAGAAAGTGTTAAGAAAACAAAGAAACGCTTAACTTTTACAGCATATAAATTAAGGCTTATATGCATAGTTTACTCTGGCTGACTAGTTGATAATTCAGGGAATTTATAAAATAGTGTTCTCAAATAAATACATGATCCTCAGATGACAATTTGGGCTAGTGCAGTTTTGGCATTATTTCCCTCATCTTTGGTTGTCACCTTCACTTTGCTCAGCGTCAAATTCACCTAAGATTTGAAAAGTTGCATTTGCTTTTACTCTGTCTGTATTTCTCAAGATTCTCACCTTGCTTGCATATTATCCCACGTTTCTTGTCCAGGTAATAATAAAAATAACCACAAACATAAGTATCTCTGTTAGCTTTAGGCCATCCTATAAAGTATATCTATATTTCCAGTAGTATACAAAAAAAATTTGATAAAGATTGGCAAAAATGTCAGAATTCAAATTCAGTTTTGGAGCTCTGGTAGGATTACATGGCAGTATCACAGCCTCCTGAGGAAGGAATAATTTGGACACGCAAATAGAAATATAGTTACTTAACTTTTTGAAATGAACGATGTTGGCCTCAAATTACATTTGAATATAAACTCGTTTGCCTTGCTTTGTTTATGTTAAATAAGTTAATAATTTTCTGTGCTTTTTCAGGCATTCTTGACTAAAAATAAAAATGCAAAGTTTGCATTCCTTTGAGAGAGATTCTTAGCTAACGTAAATTTTCAGAGCTGCTTTGATTGCAGTGGAGTTGCACCAGATTGAGCCTATTACCTGCATATCATCACAGTGATGTGTGCTTTTGGGTATTCCTCAGATATAGACATTTAGCATAGCCACGTGGTTAAGCATCCAAGCAGAACTGCTGTTCAAAAAAGTGCAATATATCACAAAAAGTCTCAGTTTGAAACAGAACGTTATACCACTTTTTGAATAATAAAGCATATCTTAGGAGACACAATAGAACCAACAGGCTGCTGTTCTCTCTTTCAGGTTTGCTGGCTTTATCCTTAATAAAGATACAGTTTTCTACAAGAAAAATATTATGAAGCATTAGTCATACTGTTGAGTTCGTAACTATTCCTTATTTCATGTCATCTTCAATCATCTATACACACGCACAGACACACACACACACGCATGCATCCATACGTTTACCTGGTATTAATTCTAAGACATCAGACCTATGATCAAGTTACTCTTTGCTAATAAGTTATGTTTCTGCATTTGCACCCTCGTAACTGCATGGTTCATTCATTGCAAATGCAGACTAACTCATGTGGGTTTTGACCTCTTTCACTGAATTTTTTTCTTTTTTTCACTTTGCATCTGCAATGTGCTAAAAGCATTATCCCAAGAATCAGTGCTAAGTGTTGCTTAAACGTCTTGATCACATGTCTGAGCCCTAATAGCTGGTGATTTGTTTCCGAGATGATGCATTGGCTGAAGATTGTACAGGCTGATGTGGTTAAAGTGTCAGGATTCCTTAGTCTTGGTCCTGTTCTTTCTTCCGTGTCACTATGGCTGCACCTAAGCTGTAAGGCAGGTCTGCCTTGCTGCCCACCCCAAATCTCTGGTTCCCCCATCCAGATTTTAAGGTGATGGGGTGAAGGGCACCACTATTTCTTCTCCATTCACATGCAGAGTTTCCTTTTAGAGGGGAATGATACAGAAGAGGATGATGATCCTCTCCAGCGTACAGCAAGGTGTTGGAAGGATGTTCCCCAGTTGCTGTAGCTAGGACTTATCGCCGTGTCCTGCAGTATAATGGGACATGTTGTGAGCCTATTCACCTTCCAGCATTCTGAACTCTGTCATGGGAGGAGAACAATAATTGTTCATTTATTAGGGTGGGGAAAGTACTCTGATAGCAAAAGTAACAGGTATTGTAGAAAAGCAAGTTATTTAAGAACATACAGTTATCTCCAAGCTGAAATATTTGGTCAAGCAATGTTTTGGAGTTTCACAAAACAGTTCATTTATATGGCCTGAGGAACAGATGTGCCAGGATGCACAGATGTTTTAACTCAGAAAGTCAAAGAAAAGTATGAAATGCTGGGAACAGAATCACATAACCTTGCTTGTGAGCTGCTGGTTTTATTGAAAATAACTTCTGTGGGATCCAGTTTTCCTCTTCACTTTCATGGCTGTTCTTAAAGAATCATCACAGTTATAAATATCTCCTGCCCTTAGCAGGACCATGGTGTTTCTCTGGAAATTTCAGAGAAACCATTTGACAGGTGTGCTCTGACTTTTGAAGCTTGTGAGTGGTTTTGACTACTTTGTGAGAAATGCGTGCTATATTTCCCAGCTGGCTTTGGACAGTTGTCCAGATTGCTGCATCTAGAAGAGCTACAGCACATACAGAAGATGGGAAAAAAGAAAGGGTCATTTTTTGATCATTGTCCCCTTGTGATTTTATATCATAACCAGCAGTTCAGCCTGAGATCATTTCTTTGGGTTTATTTTTCTCTGTGAGTTATTTTCTTTAGATAATGCCTTTGGTCCATAACAGAGTGTAATGATTTAATGCTGTTAGAGAAGAACTAAAACCGGGATATATTTTCTTGTGCAAAGCCAAGTTTATCTCAGTTGTGCCTGTATCTCAAAAATAAAGTTCTACATCCTGCTAAATATTACTATTATTATGTATCTATGGCACAGAGTACTGAACACAGGAGGGAGGGACACAGGAAGGTTTTCCTAAAACCCATGACATTACTTTCTTTGAGACTGGAGGGGTAAAGCTGTGCATAGTCTTCGACATAACTGGAATAGATTTCTTTTTTTCAGTTTTGATGATTGGTCTTAAACAGAATTCCTTGAAATACAGTTCTATATTCTGAAAGGACCAGATTATCATCCATACTAATACGTCACCATAACTAAATAAATATTAACATCAAGTAGTTGAGATCTGATCTTATGTATAGTCAGATTTTAAACAGTAGTGTTGTGCAGTGTGATCTATCCCTGACTTCAGGAACGTATGTGGAAGTGAGCAGCCAGGAGACTGCAATGGGGCCA
This sequence comes from Scopus umbretta, assembly GCA_013400535.1. Lineage (NCBI taxonomy): Eukaryota > Metazoa > Chordata > Aves > Pelecaniformes > Scopidae > Scopus > Scopus umbretta. The sequence continues at coordinate 52,395 of VZTL01075049.1, forward strand.
CCATGAGTGTCAGATGGGAGAGTTCCTCAGAGAACAGGAATGGAAACTAGAGGCCCCACGACTGCACACACAAATGACCAATTATTTCTATAGAGTATTGTAACAACCTGATGAAACTGCCCAGAACTGTCTTTAAAGCAAAACCAACTAGTTGTGCTAGCACCATACTTCAGGATCAGGTCTGCAGAACTGATGGTGATGGTCTGGTTACCTGCCCTTTTGGACTGGCTGTTAAGGCTGGGTGCTAAATCTGTTAAGATCTGCTGTGTTTAAAATATAGGCTTTTCTGTTGCAGAGACTTGCCGTATGTTCATATACCGCTTTGAGAAGGAAATTCAGGTCTGAAGGCACTCCGACCATTATTGCAGTCCAAAAGGCTCTACGCTGAAAAAAGGAAAACAAAACAAACAAACAAAAAAAACATCTTTAGTGATAACAGTAGTTTTGTGAGGAGGAGCAGTAGTAGTAGTAGTAGTAGTAGTAGTAGTAGTAGTAGTAGTAGTGGTCGTAGTAGTTTTAGTTTTACCAATGAAAGACAAGTACTATTCATTCTGACAGTCAGTTATAATCAGTTTCAGATGTTAGCTCGTGGTCTTCAAAAGGAATGTGAATTCATCTCCCTGAAGAAGATGAGGGGGAGAGAAACCTTCTATAATTTACAACTAGACATTTCTTGTTTAAGAAGAAAGTAGGTAGGGTTCATAGTGGCACATTAGGAAGGAAGAAAGTGGAAGATGATCTAAAAATAAGTGTATTCCTTACCATGGTTAGGCTCGGCTTGATAAATATCCATAGGAACCATGCATATGATGAACAGGGATATTTCAAATTTGAAATCTTTACTTTATCAATTTATTAGGGCTTAACTTCTTTCATAATTAGGAACTTCTTCCCTGTATCTTTGCCTTCTCTAGTCATGGGGGGATCTTGCGTGAATGACACCAATTTGCCATCCATGCTGTCGTCTCTGTTTAAACTCATGCAGTGAGTAAATGTCTCCCATATGGTGTAACTGTTTTGAATACTTACAGTGGCTTGATGCAGGCAATATCAGTTGTTTTGTTTTTTCAGCCTTTTGCCAGCAACAGGTTCTTCCATGGAATTGTGATGATCCACTATGTTTTCTGTGACCACCCCTTGGGTGTTGCTTCAGTGGTCTAATAGTTCTTGTGACAAGTCTGAAGTATTGGAGGCAGAGTAGACTTTCCTTTGCTCATTTCATCCCATTACTTCAAGTAATACTTCATCCCTTCTCGCCAAAATAGATAAAGTGATTCCTCCAAGGAAAAGGCAACAGTGTATGAGGAGCTGTGGCTGTAGAAGCCTTCTGGGACTAGAGGTGTTGTGTAGATGCAAGACGTTGCTGATGATTTTTTTTAAGAATTTAGGGTCATCATGGATTTGTGTTTAGATGTTTGGCTGGTCCGATTAAATAAGTAAGTATAATAGGTAATCCCAGGAGTATTTATTTTCTTGTCTTCCTTGGTAATCTTAGAGATGAGGAATTCTTGAGAACGACTTTGTCCACTGGCATTGTCTCCCAAACAGCTTTATCTCTAGGAAAAGTTGGTCCCTTTATGCCTGTCAGAATCTATCAGAAAACAAGCACATGATGCATTTTCCTATCCAAAGAAATGTTTTGTATGAACAAAAATTCAAGTCTGCCCTTTAAATCTCTAGTGAGAACTAAATAAAAAACTAAGCTATGTATGTTCGTAGAAGATATGCATCTCTTTTCTTGAGGGAACTTTGGAAGTGTTTCATTTTCTTTCCTTGGTATAAATCTCACAAGAGGTTAATCATTTGTGAAAGTACATTGCTTTAAAAAAAAAGATATCTTGATCATCTTATGTAAAAGGGTACTTTATTTTAAAGACTCAATTTGAGCATGGAACAAATTGATGAAATTGTAGTACAAAACCTTTAATGCATTAGAATGATTACATTTGGAAATCATTATGTATACAAGTAGTTATTACAGAAATAACCTTCTTTGTCAAGTATTCTTGGTGTGGAAGTAATCAGCATCCTATCCCATTAATTGTTTGAGAACTCTGAGATCTTTAATGAGGTTTTTTACGGAAGGATTTCAGTCAAATGCAAATGATTCACTGAAGCACTTAATCATAAGACAAATAGTGATTCTTTAGTAAGTTTTTTTTTATTCACTGTAATAAATGTAGCATGTTAACTGTAGATACACAGCTAACTGTTTTTTCAGTTACTTTTCACACAACATTTTTCTTTAAAAATTCATTGTTAGTCAGAAAGTCATAATGGCTGCACTGAGAAAGAAAATGCTTGACAGATGTCAAGAAATCTGTGTCTGATAGAGCTTCAAATATATTTTTTCCTTTTGAGTGTTTGAAAAATGAATTTATTTCTTCTGGTCAATAAAGACATATATTTTCAATGGCTATTGACAATCAAATACCATCCTTTTTCACAGGTCTGATTACAACAACGTCAAGAAAATTGGATCGGGAACAGCAAGCAGAGCATTTTTTGGAGGTAAGATTAAGTGGAAAATATATGTTAAAAGGTTAACTGATTTTCATTGTTTAAAATCACTTCTTCCTCTTCCAGGAGAGTGGTATTCTCCTTTCTCTCAATGTATGATAGACTTGCACAAAGCTGGGAATTGCCTGATTATACAGAAGAAATAATACATTTTGCAATTGGCAAGCACAGGAAAAAATTGAACAAACATGCACAACACTTGTTTTCTACCTCTAATCTGCTTCAGTTAAATCTTTTATTGTAGCCCTTAAATTTTATTTGTGACAGAAGTTTAGAATATCCAGAGCAATTTTTTTTTTTTTTTTAAATTAGTAGAATCACCCCTACCCTGCCAAGATTGTCAGACTCTCAGGTTAAACCTGTTTAAAGCTTTGCATCTCAGATATAACCTGGTTGTGGTTTAACCCAGCAGGCAGCTAAACACCACATAGCCGTTCGCTCCCCCACCCCCTCCCCAGTGGGATGGGGGAGGGAATCGGAAGGAAAAAAGTAAAGTTCATGAGTTGAGATAAAGACGGTTTAATAGGACAGAAAAGGAACGGAATTGTTGTTGTTGTTGTTGTTGTTGCTATTGTTGTTAATAATAATATACAAAACAAGTGATGCCCAATGCAATTGCTCACCACCCGCCAACCCATGCCCAGCCAGTCCCCGAGCAGCGATCGCTGCCCCCCGGCCAACTCCCCCCAGTTTATACACTGAGCGTGACGCCGTATGGTATGGAATAGCCCTGTGGGCAGGGTGGGTCAGCTGTCCTGGCTGTGCCCCCTCCCAGCTCCTTGTGCCCCTGGCAGAGCATGAGGAGCTGAAAAGTCCTTGACCAGTGTCAGCACTGCTGAGCAACAACTAAACCATCAGTGTGTTATCAGCATTGTTCTCATCCTAAATCCAAAACATAGCACTGTGCCAGCTACTGGGAAGAAAATTAACTCTATCCCAGCTGAAACCAGGGCAAACTTACAAACTGGTCTTTTGGACGAAGCAAACTTTGACCTTGCTCACAATCACTGTATCATCAGAATCAATGAATAATTTCTTAGCTTTCATTTATTGGGACTATCAATGATTTTCAAGTTAAAAATTACCCTCTAAAAAGAGTGTCTAAACAATTCCCTTGGCCCTTAGATGAATGTTTCTCTCTATAAGTAGCTCACATATGTTGGATATGGAGCGAAATACTTGTAAACTACTGGTTTTACCACATGTTTTCTTTCACACTGCTGTATACCATACTCTGTTTTTTGTTGTTGTTGTTGTTGTTTTTTCCTTTGGGTAGAAGATCTTTGACTCTGTTCTCTTGTCTCCTTGTGAAATAAGGAACCCTTGATTCCTGTTGGTACAAGTAAAAAAAGAATCATGTTGTCCCACGTAATCAATCATTCCTACTATGTGTTTTAGGAAATTCTCTTCAAATCCCCACAAGTTATAAAACATCTGGACAAAATAGTTCCCAATGTAATCACTATCTGGCAGCAAAATATAGTAAATATACTTTTGCATATTCCATGGTTATTTTTTTTTGTTAGAAATCCCAAATTATTTTAGTTAGTACAGAACATGGGAGAGAAGGGTTAATTTATTATTGTACAAATTGGGGGAGGGAGCGTGTCTTGATAATTCACTGTAGATTCTTATACATTCCAGGCCGTAAATAAATGGAGGGAAAGAAAAGGATTTTCCCCTTTTTAGGATTTATTAAGTTGGAAAGTTAGTACTGATGTGTTCCAATAACAGCAAGCTTTCCAGTTTATACTGTCAGAGAAGATTGCAAACTGAATGAAATTGGCATTGATTTTGAAATATATCTATTGATGAGAATCTTAGGTCTGTAAGTCTCTCTTGCATTTATGTGTTTGCCTCAGAGACCTCAGTAAAACATGCCAAATTAACATTTGCCAGAGGATTCCCATACAGATGGGGAAGTATTACTAATAATAGCAAAAAGAAAAAAATAACTTAAAGGAATTAGGCTTTAGTCATCAATACAAGTTAATACATATCTTCCTCTGAATTTTATCTCATTTGAAAAAATAACCATCTGCAAGATTTTGACGACTGAAGCTGCACTAGAGGGAACTTGGTGTCATAGGGTGCTTCAAGGCTTGTGAATGGGGAGTGGAGGGCAGGCTATGAAGAAGAGAAACACCTGAGCAGGGTGTCCTGGAGAAGTGGTGAGAGGACCACACTGTTGTAAGAGCCACCTGGGAACGGTGTGCAGGAAAGGGATTTGGACTCCGGCAGGAACACAGCCCTGATAGCCAAACTGACCCTTTGAGCTGCTGATGAAACATTGACCATTGCCACCCCTTGGGAGGCGCATTCCTGGGGATCAGAGCAAATAAGCTGCTGCGGACCTGAAGCCAGGCTGGCCAAGCTGTGCTCCTTCTGTGGCACGCTCAGAAAACATTTTCTAAAATTACTGGCTGTCTCTGTGTGTAATTAACCCCCTGGGGAGGCCTTAATTGCTGAGACAACCGTGGTCTCCCAGTGGTACAGTATTTCCCTTCCGGCTTCATTTCATACCCTTCTACCAGTAGTCTCTCTGGTATAAAAGAGAGCGAACTTGGCTCCCTTTGAAAAGCTCTGATTAGTGCTTGACCTGGCAACCCTTGCTCCCCTTTGCCCAGTGCGTGTGTGAGGCACTGACAGACCTTTCTGAGATACAACTTTTTAATTATATTTAATAAGCCTGTCTTTTCCCTACCTGAATTTGACAGGGACACTATACCCATACCAGCCAATGCTTACTGGGCAAATTCCATTACTAGCAGTATTTCCACCTCTTTATCAAAATTTGTTAGGAAAATGAGGTGAAATAAGATGGCAGATGTTAGTCATTGTAACTGTGTGTAGTGCCAATGCTTGTCTCCAGACCACCGCCTGTGATGGCTTAGGGTGGCTCTTCTGGAGTCATCTGTCCCTGTCTATATTGGAGGAAAAACGAATTACCAGCAAAGACTGGATATGTATTTTTAAGGGTGCCATGCTTAGGAAAGGTGTATCTAAGTGACTCTCCTTGTAAGTCTGTTGCAAACGAAGTACTGAGCCAAGGTCAGCCTTGCATCTCTTCTTCCATCTTCCTTCAATTATCTTCTTTGGTTGTGTGGACCGGAGTCCGCGTCATCTTTGTAACTGTACCTGAGGCTGCTGTCACAGGACTTGCGCTTACCAAGGAGAATGTGCCAAAGTGAGCGCAGAGGTGTGTCTGGACCCTGAGTTAACAAACACACGAGGAAGTCAGAAATAGACTCTCTTTTATAATAATTGAGATTTTTTGTTTGTTTTGGTGATGGTGTTTGAGGAGGGCTTTTTTTGTGTTTTGGGCTTTTTGGGAGGAGGGAAAAAAAGTATTGTCCCTAATTTTTCACTGATTGTGGCATTGTCGGTGCTGGGTTTTTTCAGCTCCCAAGTGGAGGGCTTAATTTTTTTTTTTTTTTAAGCATTTGCAATGTCTTGCAAGGCTACAGGTTTTATTCAGTGCTTGTTGTCAGGTAGAATTTTTCTGCTTAGAATTAAACTGGATGTCACTGGATTTTATACAGGATGGTCTCTTGCTTTAGTGGATTCTTACTAATGGAGTGGTTCTGCCTGAAATAGGAGGAAAATGACCACTTGATTACATTACTTTCTCATGTGAAGCAAGCCAGAAGCATTTGTTTTATTTCACAGACTTTCTAAAAGATTCTGTAGTTGAGATGAAGTTTTTAAATATCTATCTGAAACAAGAAAGGTAATTCTGAGAGTTACCTGCTTGCTTTACAAGTAAATGAAAATAGCGATGTATTTCCAAGTGAGGTGCAATTACAGGTTTCAGGTGATCTGTCTTTATTCTCCTTCTTTCCTTTTTTTACTTCCTTCTTCTTCTGGGTATGTGTTGTTCTTTTAATAGCTTTTACATTAACACTTAACTCTATCTGCTCTTGTATTAAGCTAATTTACTAGACAGAAGAAGCGAGAAGTGGAGAATGTCAGTGGAGTTTGAGGTATGAAAAAACACAGAAAATAGACTGGCTGTTTTTTCTGCCCATATTTTTTGTGGATGCCTCCTAATCCTGGTCTGATAGCTTTACAAACTCTAGTGATTTTGCTATGTGATTTTATGCTGCTGGAGTGATGGAGGTCTGATAATAAGTGTAAAAATTAAACCATTTCATGCACGATCTGCATCCTTGTGTTGTGTCAGCTGATTTTGAGATGTCCAGAATATGGGTAATTCCTGGTCTGCTTTCCAGTGTACATGTGCAGCTTGATGGGAGAGGACTGTTGAATGCAGGCTATGGTTCATTGACTTGTGCGTTCAGCCCAGAAAGTGGATCTGAGTGCATGCGTTCTCACCCCGAGCGGCTTCTGAACGCGCCGTTGCAGATGCTGGGTGACATATGCCTCCAGCATGGAAAGCCCCTGCAAAACACACCCACTGCTGGGGAGTTCAGTTTGCTTGGAATTGCTAGGACAAGACCTGTGTTTAGCAAAAGAATGAGCCAAAAGAGTTACAGGCTTCACTGTGCAATTTTAGCAACAGTCATTGAATCTGTAGCGAGCGATACTACCCTCTTGATAACAGTATATAATAAGTTGGTGCTTTTAAAGTGCTGAGTCTATTTAGTCTCTCCTTGGTGAGCGCATGTGGTGCTGGCTCATAAGTCATTTAGCCAGTTTTGAAAACTGTATCCATAATATCTCTCTGTTCCTCCAAACTAGGTTTAAATTTACCGCTGTAGATTCATTCAGAAATATCTTTTAATATTTGTCATGCTGGAAAACTTTTCTATTCAAAGCCTCTCTAAAGAACAAAAATAGTTCCTAATAAGCATGTTCAGAACTTTAAATCTCTTCAAGAGTGATGAGGCAAGTGAAGACAATAGGTTTAAAAATACTGTTACAACAGCCTTAGCGTTTCAAGGTCCAAGTCATGTACCATAATTAATGAGAAGTGGGAGCAGAGTGTTGGCTTAGTGCAGCTAATTTTTAGCCAACTTAGGCCAACAGTGCCTCTCAAGTGCCATGTTTTTGTCGCAAATCAGTATATACAAGCGTCATCAATCTTCCTGCTGTGATGCTTGAGCATAGCTCTGAGAAGGATGTCAGTAACAGTGCAAGGGGTTGTAATGAAGATAAATTGGTAAATCTGCTGTGAGTGTCAAAATACATGGGCTGAATGAAGAATACTGATTTCTATTTACTGTAAGTACACTAACAGGGTACAATAAACTGTGTTACATGGTATGTATGTATATGCTGTAATTAGAGGGAAGCATATAATCTGCTGTAGTTGTAGCCTTCTAAAAAGAATTCAAATTTCCACTCATTTAATGGGAAGTTGTAATTGTGAGGAGAATTTTGATGGAAGGACTATCATTTTATTCTTCTTGGAATTTGGTCTCGAATATCACAGGGGAAATTGCTGCTGGAAACTTTATGGCCACAGTTTTCAGGGGAGAGGGGTTTCAAAATCTTGAAAAGTAGCATCTCTGCCATCCTCCTCTTTTCCTCCAGCATCTCCTATGCAAGAACTTAACAGATTTAACCTTGTTTTGCTTTTGAGCCTGTTCAGTTAGGCTGTAGCCTTTGCTAGTGGTGATGCCTGAAACCAGTGGTCCTTTGTGAGAAACGGCAGCATTTTCTGAAGAATATAGGCTGCCATGTGGCAATATGCTCATGTATATTTTTACAGAAGAAGTACAAAAGCTGAAGTTCATTGGGTTTATGTAGCTGAATAGTACTCTACGGAACATTGATTGCTTAAATCCTGGATTATGAATCTGTGTAAGCATTTGTTTCATGGATCTTTAGCATTGCCCACATTTGGCAAGGAAAGCTGCATTTTTTCTTGGTGACATGCTGGTGATGGGGTAAAAATGAGGCACTGTGTCTGATTGAACATTTTGTCTGAGGTTTAAATGGCTCCAAAGGCACATGTCTTTCCCTTTTTAACATTGAAGCCTATCAGATAATGCAAGGAAATTTAAAAAAATAGGTAAACAGCCTCTTATTTCCAGGTTGAGCTTAAAAATTATTATTGGCTGTGCTTGCTGGAAATGAGAGCTATTTTTTATTATTTTGAGGACACCTGAAAGGACTTTTAGTGGAACAGTAAGTATGTAGAGGCAACTTTCCAAAAAGACAATGAAAGCTGTTTCATGATGTCAGCTTCAAATGGTGACATGTTGAATGTCAACTTCAGCATTGGGGGAAAAAAGTGGGGGAAAAAAGCAAAGGAAAAAGGAAAGAAAAGGGAAAAAGGAAAGAAAGGGGAAAAAAATAAAAGAAAGGGATGAAAACAAACAGTTCTAAAAAAATCAAAAGCATGTTCATCTCGTACTGCCTCGCCATGGGTTTCTCAGCAGAGGCTGAAGCCACCTGCGGGACAGGTCGGTGTGGTGGTAGATCTAGCAGAGACCCCAGTTCCTGGCATAGAAGGAACATGCTGAGCTCGCTCATCCCACGCTGCAGATTTCCATCCTGCACCCTGTGTTCTTTGGGAGTTGTTATTCTGCACCAGCTTTCTAGAGATGCATGGGCTGCCCTTGCCTCCCTTCCCTTTCCCCTCCTGATTATAATTTTTTTCCATCAAGTCGCTATTTTCAGAAGTAGCCAACAACTTTCCAAAGGCAGGAGATGACCAGAGGTTAAAACTCTCTTTCAAAGACAGATTTGCATATGACATTGCACACTGCTTCTCATGTGTATTCAGGCAGAAAGTCTTACACAGCAAAATATGGGAAAAGTCCTAGTGTGATTCATCTGTCTGCAGTGATAAGTGGTCTCCTCAATTAGACTATTGTCTCTAACTAATGTGATCCGATAAGATGAAGAATTATCAAGTGCATCACTGAAAATATTACTAGTTCAGTTGTTAACTGAGTGGCCTCTGTGAAAGAGATATGAACAGAAATTTTAAACTGAAAATAATTAAGGCATGGTGTTTTTACGGTTTATTCTCTTTTCTTTGATGATTGCAAATTTCAATAGCTCCCAGATGTCCCTTTATTTTAGATAGCAACTTGAGAAGTAACACAAACGACAAAGCCTAAGCATTGGAAAAACTGAGTTCAATAAGATTTTTCTTCATGCATGTGGAATTTTAATTTTATTTTCTTATTAAATAAGAAAAAACACTTTATAAAATTATAATAATAAGGCAAAATAAGTTTGAATTATTTTTTTTTTTTAAAGTGCGTTTAAATTCCTTCATATGCCACGTTAAATTCAGGTAGCCAATAGGAAATGTGCACACAACTCTGATGGCATAATACATACCAAAGGCAAGGGGCAAGAGTGGGTCCACATATATCAAATAATAGTGGTAACCCTCAGCTCGTTTCAGTTATTTAATGAAATA
>VZTL01075052.1:0-25237 GCA_013400535.1 Scopus umbretta
GACTTGGGATTTCCAGAGCAGTGAGGGACTGGACAAGCTCTCTCTTCAGAGGATATTCCTGCTTGGGGCTCGTGGAAAGGGCAACCTTTGGTATAATGAGTTGAGAAACAAAAGGGGTTCCTAGTTTGTTTTAAGGAGTGGAAGGCAAAACAAGTCAACGGAACAGCATAGTTCAAACTTCCGTCTGCATGGAGTGAGTAGTTCTGCAGCTGTGGGGTGAATGAAATAAATACTGGAGTAAAACCCTTACTGGAGCAGTGCAATGATAATAATGCTATGCTGTAGGGGTAGAATTGCAGAACGCAGGAGACCAGATGCAGAAAAAGTGTCTAGGTATGTAAATTCTCACAGCAAACATTGCAAATTTGTGCAACAGGTGTTCAGGTTCTTAGAAATCATTAAAAACATAGGAAGAGAAACTCCTAGAACAGAAAGAATAGGATTTTGATGCAGAGAGAATCACCTTGTGACAGATGTCTAGAAAACCCATCTCTCCCATGCGTGTTTCTGGCTGAGTGAATGTTGATGTTGCATTTGTGTTGTGTTTCCCTCGTGCAGCTTCCAGCAATGGACTGGACTTACTCTCCTCATCCTTATGGGAAAGCAGGATCATTGTTTCCTGTGGGATTGCAATAAATTCCTAAAAATAAGCAGCAGCCCCAGCTGAAAAATTTGGACTGTGCCTGGGCCCATCTGCGCTGAGAACTTGTGAGGGGAACCCTAGGTCTTACATCAGCGATCAGAGGGCCCTCAGGGACTTGCTAGGCCTGCAAAGCCACCCAGAAACAAAAGCACCAACAGCAGATGCTTTACCTGTAGTCCAAGGCACAGAAAGGGATGACTTAAGTTACAGCTTAATTCAATCCTTGGCTTTCCCTGGTCAGGCCCCCACCCTGGATGTGAAAGCATGTGGTACCTGAAAGACCCTGGGCAAATAGCCTGCACCAAGTGCAAAAAGAGCAGTGTCAGGTTGAAGATTTAGGATGGAAGTTGCGAAGACAAAGGCACAGTGGATCTGGGAGTGGGACAGTCGGTGGAGTGGCTCACACCCTATCAGTGTGTCACAAAGCCCAGTCTCTTTCAGAGAGGAGTGCAGGACCCTACCAGTAATGAAGAACCCCTTCCTGTACATCCCTACAAGCAGTAGGCACCTATAGTTGGTAAATCATGGTCGATGTCCCACCCCGTACCACCAGTGACTTACAGACCACGGGGAGCACAAAGGCAATTTATTTCAGCATTAGCACTAATGATTGGTCATCAGCCGTTAGCAGCTTCATGAGGAACTGTAAAGCCCATTAAGTGTTCCTGGCACGCAGGAACAAGTCCTGTGAGGAGCGNGGAGATGGCCTAAAGATTGCATCAGGGGAGGTTTAGATTGGATATTAGGAAAAATGTCTTTACTGAAAGAGTAGTGAGGCATTGGTAGAGGCTGCCCAGGGAGGTGGTGGAGTCCCCATCCCTGGAGGGGTTCAAAAACTGTGTGTATGTGGCACTTTGGGACATGGTTTAGTGGGCATGGAGGTGTTGGGTTGATAGCTGGACTAGATGATCTCAGAGGGCTTTTCCAACCTTAACGATTCTGTGATTCTATGAATAGTTTTTAACTTAAGGCTGCGTTATTAGAGCTATATCAAAAAATGCAGAAGGAATGTAGCAGTTAGCCTGGGCCTTTGCTGGGAGTCACAAATCTGATGGAAACATCCCCAAAGCCATAATTATTTGTTCATAATTGGATACTGAGGAGCAAATTCTACCACACAAACCTCCAGTGAGTTCACTGAAAGTCATGAATCTGTTTCATTATAGAGTAGCCAAGATGAATGGTAATATGGGGAAGGCTAGGTATTACTAATTAACTATGACTATCACAAAGCACATGAGCAAAATCTATCATCCTGGAAAGTCCCCTGAGTCCTCTCTTATTTTGAATTAGGAGTCTATTTTAGAGATGAGGAAATTTAGATTTAAGGTAATTGTCTGATTTCATACCATGCTGTTTCACACTGTCATGAATAAAAACCTCCTGAAACAAAGAACAGAAGCCAGGAGATACGATTTCAAATTCCCCTGCTTTAAACACTAGACCACGTTCCCTTTTCAAAGCTGAGAATAAAACCAGCCCTGTGGACTCCCGAGTCCTATACACCTATACGCTGCTATGTTGCTAATTGCTTGATGGTTCTTCTTTCTGCAGACTCAAAACCGCACAGGCGCTAATAAGGAGCTACTGTTTAACCCGTTGTTAAGTCTAAGCAAGCAGGTTTCTCTTGATAGGCTGCGGAGCTTGAGAACAAAATTGTAACTTTTCCGCACATACGATTGCTATGTGGTTTTCCATTAATAGCCATGGAAAAGTTAACCTAAACATGAGCTCTTTTTCCTGGAACTAACAGCTCCAAAGCCAAAAGCCTGGTGATCTGCTCATCAGCTTGCAGGGCTACTGCAAAGCAGACTGCTCGTTACTGTAAGAGCAAAGCACAGAGCTGGCTCTTGAACTGCTGGACCTCTGTTGCTGAAGCAGGGAGTAGCCAGCTCATAAAGGGGAGCGCCCCAGCCGTATCTCCATCCAGGGCAAAATTTCCCCTCGACAGAATTACGGAGTTATGCCTTTAACATTGGCGGTCGGAGATCTGCCTCAGAAGCCAAGGCACAACTAGGAAACAGGGATTGCAGGGACAGGAATTATTTCTCATGAGATACTGGTAGGACAATACTCATCGGACAGTAATTCCCGTTTCCTTGAGCCATTAGCGCTGCCCTGCAAGGGCAATTTTCCCGAGTCTTGTAACGTGAAAACAGCCATTGAGTTGTGTTCTCGCATTCACATTGTGGAAGACCCTGCCCTGAACCAGGTCCTGTCTTCTTTACCTGAAAACAAATTGCACCCAGAGATCTTCCCCAGATCACTGATTTCTGTAGGCTGCAAGGTCCTGCAGGTTCTTTCTTCCTCTCCAGAGGGATGTTTACCACTGCCCTTGATTAGTTGTTCCAGTTATCATTGCCAAAAGAATGTTTCATTTTTCATTTGATTTTTTTTCTCTTTTCCTCACACACAGTAGGCTTTGTTATTCAACCTCCAGATGAAAGATTACAATCCTGTGCGAGATAGTGTCTTTGATGTGTCACTCAGCATTTCTCCAAGACTAGCTACCCCTTTCCGAAAAGACAATGGGAAGAATGACCAGATCTTCCTGGAAATGACACTCATCCCACAGCGTAAATAAGCCAAAACTAGCTCCTGCAAAAGTAATCAGGCCTGTTTGCTGACATACAAATGCCCACTCATCACTGAAAGAGCCATGCTCCCGATCTCTGGCATGAGCCAACGATTGAGGCTATTAAGCTCATTCCCACACTCGAATTTGACAAGGTAGAAGCCTGTATCATCTTGTTTCACTTTTTGTAGGCGTTTGCTCTGTATGTTTTCTTTTCTGTAGGTTCCCCAGCTGGTTCAGTCCTGCATAATGTAGTTACAGATATCAAGAACCAGAGGCTGGCGGAGCAATGGGTATTATCTGGGTTGTGGTAGGTCTGAAGAGCCAGGCACAGACGAGAAGTTATGAGTAAGCTTATGAGTAAGATTTCAGCTGGAGGTTGAATTGGCAGCACAACTCTTTGTACTGTGGGGCCCTCAGATACACGGTGCTATATACATAGGGACATGCAAGCTGTAGGCATAAGCCAGCATGACTGAGCTGATACTCTAAATAAGCTCTTACTTATTTCAGATTCAGTGAAAGATCTGTGAAAATCATAATACTTCATGGTGTTTAAAGAAGTTTCTTCTATTCTTCAATGTTTGCTGCTTTTGGGTTGCTTGAACAGGACAGGATCATATAAATACAAATACAAACCATTGCTTTAACATCCGAATAAACCAACCCATAGCAAGGCATCAAAGAAAGTTAGGTAGGTTTTCTGCTTCTTTTTTTCCTTCTGAATTTAGACGGGATGCTTGTCTGCAGTGTAGGAAACTGCCTCTGAAATAACTGGAGTTCAGTGGCCGTGTGCAAGATCACTTGTCACTGGTTTTATAATGCGTTTCTCATTCTCCTTTGGGGTAAATCCCACCTCTTTACTGGCTTCAGAAGGAAACACCATTTTGTACCACTCTGTTCCCGGGAGTTAGAAAGCACGGTGTGTAGTACTGTGACCCAACAGAAAACTCTGGATCTTGCTCCAAACTTTGTCGCTCTGCGGTACTTTTCACAGGGTCTTCTCAGGTAAACCATAACAGTCCATAGTTTTCAGTGCTGCCTCTGCAATGAAAGACCAGGTTATTAGAACCCTGTTGGAGTGGTGATCTTATCAATGGAAGTCTTCCTCTTAATTTTGGGAGAAAATAGGTCACGCTTCTAATTTATTATTTATTGAGCGGCCAGGGTGGCAGGAATACCTTGGGAATGGTAGGTTTTATGAGCAATGCTGAGTTCCAGGCTCTGTATTTAGTAATGAGACACAGATGGGAATGGTTTTGTTGTGGTGATGTTTTATCACGAAACGAGACAGTTTTTAATAGTTGTTTGGTGACTAACAGATACAGAGGTAGCCGTATAATTAGCGTGCTTGCTGCAGGAGGCAGTGTTTCCTGGCGTTACCAAGCATACTCAACGCAGACTGATCTCACTGAGAGAGGCCGGCTAACAAAGCCCAGAAGCTAGTTAACAGATTCCTAAGACTGTCTCCAGACACCCCTGTGTGATTTAAAAGGCAGCACACTGCCGGCTCAGGTCGTGCAAGCAGGGATATTTCACGCTCACAGAATCCTACCACGTAGCAGAAGCCGCCTGGCATTTTGGGGGGTTATCTTGACAGGGGTTCGGAGCGGCAGTTCCCCTGGGAACCCAAGAGCTCCGTGACCAATGCTGTTCCCAAATGATACAATGTTGGTGGGAAGCAGATATTGATTTATTCTCACCCTGGTCTTTTCCCTGTATCACCTTTGTCCAGGCACAAAGGGATGCATTTTCGGAGAGAGGATTTTGTAAAGTGCCCTATGCAAAGACCACTTTCCCAAGAGGGGATCCACACCACGTTGGCTCTAGGCAATTTCTCTTTGTAGCCACAGGAGAGGCAGCGCGAGTTGTCTGTGCCTTTTGGCTCTTGCAGGCTGCGGACAGGCAAACGGCCTGTTCACCGCCTTCCTCTCCCTGTGGGGCTCAGAGCTGCTGTCAGATCCACTGTGACTCTCCGCTCTGTCTTCCTCCTTCTCTCCCCACTCATCACCCTCACAGATGCTTGTGGAAGTTTCATGCCTGGACTGAGTTCAAATCGAGCACCCGGGATCTTTGGTAGGGAGGGTTTGGCTTGGTGAATTTAGCGTTCGTTTCTCTCATCCGTGTATGTGCTTTGCTTTGAAAGTAGCTACAGTTCAGTAAATCATCTCTTTGCAGACACTAGTGGTAACTCTCACGTTTGTTTAATCTATTTAATGTTTGCCTGTTATTCATTTGGCCAGCATCTCCTACAAGCTTTTGTGCATGCTTGATTCAGAATCAGGTATCAAATCGCAGGTTAAAGTTTACATTTATTTTTTTTTCTCTCTCTCTTTCTTTTCCTTTTTCTTTTTCTTTCTCTTTCTCTTTCTCTTTATTTCTGTACTTCTTTTTATTTCTCTCTCCCCTTTCTCATAACAAAAGGGTAAACCAGGATATTGTTTATGGAAAGTTTGTATTACTAATGACCCTTACAAAACACCATTAAGGATCATATCTTTTCCAGTGCCTCTTTTTAAACCGAGGAGCTCAGAAGCCAGTCCCAGTGTTTTATGATCTTAAAACGTTGATGTTTTTCCAGGTATTAATTCCAGCTTGATAGAAAACCAAGAGAAACAGAAACATTTTTCATCTTCACTTCAGAAAAAATGTGCTCCATCTTCTTGTGTTAAAAAGAGATCTTTTCGGTACTGTGGAGGGCATGCCACTGCTCCGTTACCAGCTTCCCTTTCCTAAATCACCTTTCCGCTGTGCCATGTGAGCCTCACCCTGAACAGCTGGAACCACAGAGAGCAGGGCTGAAATGAGACAAAGAAAAAAGCTTCCTCCTAGTTTGAGTCCTGCTGTGATGGGGGCCAGAGAGCTAGCTGGTTAGAGAAAAAAGAAATACTGCAGTGTCCCAAGAGAAAGGTCCATCCTCCCCGCAGCTGGATTCAACATGCTGAATCCCAGTCAACGTCTCTGTGCAGGTCATTGCGCACTGTGCTCTAAGTGACAGTCCCTCTCCCAGTTAGTTTCCAGACACAGCTAAAAGCAGAAGGAGAGGCAGGAGGAGGTGGGAAGTGGCTTGGACAAGGCTGCGGAGTTCCTGGGAAATGCCACAGTTTGGCCGAGGCATCTGCTGCTCTTTGCACCTCTGCTTGCTAGACCCATCTCCGAGACGCAAGTGCTCCAGCTCACTCTCTTCAACGCTCAGCAACCACCACCCTGAGCTACGACCTCAGTAGCCTAATGTCCCCCCGCATCCCACCCTTCTCTTTCAACCCTGGCAGCGCTCCTCAGTCAAGCAGATGTGAAGAACAAAAGGAAAAGCTTGGATCAAGTGTGCAACCCTACGGCACTCCACATGCAGAGAGCTTGCAGGGCGAGGCCCACGGTCAGCGGAGATGAGCCTCCCACGGCTGAGAGCTTTGTTGTCCTAAAGGCAGTGCTGCCTGCCTTCATCGCTAAGATAATTAGCTGTTGAAGGTGAAAGAGCAAGGCCACTCCAAGCAGAATTCATTATGCATGTGCCTGCGAGCAGTACTCTAGAAAAACAACATAAAACGTGAGAGTGAATTGCCCTCACTGATTTTGCTGATTCCACTAAATTTCAGATCTAATAATGTCTCCATATTGCTTCAATTGTCTCTTCTGAGGCACAGCTGTGACTCTCCCCCCTAAAGCGTTGTGGCTGCAGAAAGGGAAATAAAACCTAGCCAAGGCATTCAACACAGCAGCCTTTTAATATACAGCCTGTTCCCCATATTCATGTGTTCTGTATCTCCAACTACTGTCTCCCTGCTGGAAAGACTAATAGAATTGGCTGCTCAAAGCCAATCAAAGCTGTGGTATAATCTGGTTAAGGAGTTTTTTTCTCCTGGGGTGAAAGGTGACTTCTGTTTAAGGATCCAAAGTAGCATTTCATGGAAATGGGTTCATCTCCTGTCTCCTGGATGTTCTGCCACCACCTTCTACATCCACCCCATTTAAATAAAGTGGTAAACCTTGGTGGATAGCCACGAGGGGCTGCTAACTGGTGGCCATTGAGACCTCCTGTAATCACAGTCAGGTGAAGGTCCTTCTGTTTCCACTGATTGTAGAGAGATCCTGCACTTCTCTTACCCGTAGTACCTCAGGCACTCACTCTGATTTTGCATCCAGATCCCAAGGCTGAACAAGGCATTTGGGCCCGTTTATTTAGAGGGTCTGTTACTGCTCACGTCGACTTGTGTTATCTGAACGGTGCTGGCAGTGCAGAGCCCTGTAAAAGCTTGAATGGATGGGTGATTCGCCAGCCAACTTGATCTTCATCCAGACAGTTTTCCAGATAAAACAGCACTGAGCCACGGACTAGGTCGATGATGCTGGTGTTTTGTTTTTCTATTGCAATTGCATGGTACAAAGGCCAGCTGTGAATCAGGGCCTCCTTCTGGTAAGTGCAGGTGGGAAAACACATCTCTTGCCACGCATTTCAGAGAAAGCGGGGTCTTCTGGAGCTCTAGGATTACTTGTTTGTGGTCACACTCTGGCTAGCACAACCTGTGCGCTTTTCTGTCTGTTATCATATTGATAGGTACAAGATGAGAGCCCTGTTTAAGATCTGGCTTTTTGGTTAAAGTAGCTCTCTTCCTTCTGGATCTGCTTTGCATTTGTACACAGGGCACTGGTAAAACATTTTCTGCCTCTCATGTGCAATGGCATAGTAATTTGTTTCCTGGATATCTCCTTGTCATTCAGTCTGACAATTCTCCTCCCCTAGGAGATGCTGGCTTCTCCATCTCCTCTGAGGCAGTGTAGCTGCCAAAGTCCATCTCAATCCATCTGGACTGAAAACTCCTATCTGGCATTCTCCCCCTACATCTGCATGGGTGAGAGAAATGTCAAGCAATGAAACACAAGAACTCCCTTGGTCTGTCAGTTCACATGAAAGGAGGAGAAAGCCTGAACCGTGTATCTGCCCTTCACACGTGTTGGATGCCCTGCAGAATTACCCATTGCGCAGCAGTAGAAAGTGTTGCCAAACAGGTCACTCTCAATTCGCTGTAGAGTGGCTGACCTAGGCAGCAAAGGAAATAGGAGGAGATAGGGAACGACATGCCTGAGCTGAGAAAAAGGCACGCTCTCTCCTCTTTTAAGGGGAAGAATGTTTGAACTCTGAAGTTAGACCAGTGTAGTGCACAAGGGAATGGGGAAGAGGTATCTGATGAGAACAGCTACATGCTGTGCTAGCTCTGGGTCAAGTCTGGCTCTCACGTCTGCACTCCCGTCCTGTGTGTTCTCTGGTCTGTGTCTGAGCGGCTTATGCTCAGACTCCAGTCCAACTATGTGTTCAAACCAGACAGCATGTCCGACAAGCCCGTGTTAAAGCATATTTATCAAGGACAGTGGAGACCTATTCATGTTTGAAAGAAGAGCTCTCTAATTTCAAACCAACCCTTTTACTGGAGAAAAAGAGTTATCTTTAGTCATGGATATAAGCAGTACTTCATGAACACAGGCTCGCTAGGTAGTAGTTGACTACAAAAACTAGTGTAAGCATAATGCAGCTGTATGTTGGTGTGAATTGCTAGCGCCTTTTTTATGATAATGGCACTGCTGATCTGTCCAAGCCAGTTTTCATCAATAAGAAGTCAAATCTTTGCCGATGCACAGGATGTACTCTCTTGTCCTTTCGGACCGTGCCTCAAGCGTTGCCATGAGTGCTACGTGGCTTTTAGCCCTCAAGCCCTGCCTCAGCCCCAAACCCCAAAATTTCTGAGCCTCACTGCATCGTCTTGAACGCTCCTAGGGTGGTGTTCAGTTCCATTTGGATCAGCAGCACCATAACCTCACCCCTGGAGCATCCAGACAGAGTATCTCTCCACAAAAAAACAATTGCAACTTTTTGTTCCCTGGCTGGGATTCCTGGACTGCTGCTTTTTGTTCGGGTTTATTTTATTCTCAACATAAATAAAGAAAACAAAGCTAGTGCAAGTAATAGCCTGAAACTACTAAAGTTGCATTGCAGGAGACGTGGAACTAGAACAAGGAAAACATTCTTATGGAGGGGGGGTGTCTGAGTAGAACTGGTTAATCTTGGGTTCAGACTTTCATTGACTCAGCAGGCCTGCCCCACCATATTTACTTAAAATCACAGTGAAGTGTATTAAAATAACATTAAAGCAGAGACACTAGCCTGCAGAGAGCAAATAGAACCAAGGACGCTCTGATGGTGGTGTGCTTATTTCAGGCTTTCCTCTCCCTATCAGATGGTGCCCACTTTTTGATCAGCGCCAGAGATGCTGGGACGCTGCGGAGAGAGCGCAGCGTTTCTGGTCAGGGCCATTGCCCACTCTGGCACTTCGTTTTGTATTGGCATTTTGTCCTGTGCAAGGGATGGAGAACGCGTCCCCGCTGCACAGATGCCAGTGGTAGTGCAGAGTACACGGCAGCAGTCAGCCCTCTCCCACCTTTCCCCCTCTGTGTTGCTGTGCTGTAAGGACAAGCCTTGACTGAGAGACCATTAATGCTCAAGGAGAAGCATTACCATGGGCGTACTCATGACCGTTACGTGGGTCCATGCTCTGCCCCGGAGCCTGATTCCTCGAGGAGAGCCCGAGTTGAAGCCAGAGGTTCTTCCTGCTGACAGAAGTCCAGGCCCAAGCCATGCAGAGAGGGTTCAGCTGCCACCGCGCTCAGAGCAGCCCTGAGGTGATGCTCTCACCTTGAACTTGATGCAGTTCAAGGCGCTGTGAAACCTTTGTTTTCCTTAAACGACCTTGGCTTGCACAAGATAGCCTGCATTCAGCTGTGGGCTGCTCTGCATACTTCATCGCTTCAGCAAGGAATCCGCTTTCCTCTGCTGAAGGGCTAAGGCTCAGACAGATGTTTCTTCATGTCCACAGAGCATGATGATATAATTGGCAGAGCTCTTGGAGAGGAGCTGTCTTTATCTCTTTATGTGTCAGCCCCTTCCACGCCAGCTCCTCTCATCCCTGTCAAATCCTTCTCCAGCACCCTTCTGCCTTTATACCAGCATCTCCCTTACTTCACTTTGGGTCCCTCTTCTGCAAAGCATTTGTCTGTAGGCTGGGTACAGCGGGGAGAAGATACAGAGACATGCAGAGGATTCAAAGTGGCTGATGTTCTTACCCCAGCAGATCTACTCCACCCTGCATGGCCTCCTCCATCTGGCATTTTTTCACCAGGAAAAACATTTACTTTGGGAAAGGAAAGAGGAAAACAGAAAATAAGCTCATACTTACAATCCAAAAACAAAGTATGGACTCAGAAATCCTCTAGTGCCTTTTTGGATGATTTCATATCTGAAAGAATGAATCCATAATACAATAATGCCGATTATGACATTTGAGTATTTACAGTGGGATCTTTCACAGGTGGAACTTAGGAGGAAAAAAAAAAAAGGGACAGCTTGGAGGGCAAAGGTTTTGTTTAAAAATGTACAGTAAACTGTAGCTTAGCACCGAAGAGCCAGAAAAGCAGTATATTGGCTTCTCAAGAGCACTAGGATATCAAGACATCCTAATGAAGAATGGCTATATTTCAAGAAAAATCCTGAGCAAGAAGCTCTTAGTTAAACAAATCTTCCCTGTTGGCTGGCTGGTAAATGATTAGAAATAGGAAAGGCCAGGTATGTGAAGGAGAGAGAGAGGCTCCAACGGTGCAAAGTCCAGATTTCATGCTGTTGAAAGTTTAAGACTGAGGTCTGAGAAGAGGCATCGGTAGGGGCAGGGACCACGGGTCGTGCCCTGACTCGGCCACCAGCTCTGAAGAATAGGCATGGCTCTTGCCAGCTCTTGCAGCTTCAGTATGCCTTGAAGTACTCGATGCTCTATTTAAAGATGCTGGAGTCAGAAAACAGTAGGAGAGGGTTTCATACTCCACTACAAAAGCCGTTGTTAGGGTTTAACCTCTTGGCTGCTCAGGACACAGGACTTGCTCTTAGAACATCCGTCTCTGAGAAAGAGAGGGAACAAAGCGGTGTGCCCAGGAATACTTACACTGACGTTCGATTTGCACACAGCCAGGAGGGTATCTCAGCGGTGATGCCATTGCCTCCATCAGTAACTGTGCTTTTCCACTTTGTTCTCTTTTGTTTTAGGGCCGTTGCATCAATTTCACCAGAGTGAAGAACACAGAGGCCCCCCCCAAATACCCACTCAACAACGCGTCCCCTCCGTCATCTCCACCTCCAGCACCCATCTACAACCCCCCGCCCCCAGCTCCGNGTTCAAGAGGCTTTTTCAGCAGTACTGTATCACATCCATCTTCCTGGGGGGTGGGGGGGGGGCGCTGGAGGAAGCCGATTTTTGAAATGGGTGACAACAGAACGAAGGACTTTGTAGTCGTCTTTCTCCTTTAGTCTTCTTTTATTTTTAAAATCCCTTGTGCATCAGTGCCGCCAAACTATCGAAGCAAGAAAAGCCAAGAGACTGCAAGAACAAGGCAAAATAACTTGAGTTCCATTTCAGCAAGGCTCTCCCCCCTCTTTGTTCCCAATGCTTCCCTGTGCCTTTACCATGGTGATCCAGGATACATTGAAAAAAAGGAATGAATAACTAGAGTAAGCTCTCCGGAAGGGCAATTCTCCCCAGGGAAGGACTGCAAAAGACTCTTCCAAGTGCAGACACCCCAGCTAGCTACCTGGAGACAACTGCACAAACTTCATGGTACAAGACTCAAGGTACGACAGAAAGCTGATCACATCTCACTCATGTGCCAGCTGCCAAGCACATAATGACAACAGCAGGTCTGCAAGTACAGAAACCCTTGTAAATCTGAAAAGAATTGATGACAGGCAGCTGTTCCCATGGACCATGACTTGGAGAAGGGAAGGTATTGTCATCTTGGAGGGTCCAGAAAGGAGGAGGGGTAGGTCTCTGGTGTCTGGATTTGCGTATGTTGGTATGTGGAAGTGCAGGTGAATGAAAATGGAGTGCCACTAGGAAAACGAATTACATGGGAAAATAAACCAGTCAGTATGTCACAAGGCTTTGACCCCATCCCCTGAGGACAAGGAATAACTGACGACAGGTCAGCCTTCAGCGCTCCCAGTGGGACAGAGGAGTTCATCAAAATTGAGCAAAGGACTCTGGGAAAGGTATGGTTGACAGAAGAGTCTTTGCATTCAGGGTAGACTAATTATGTCCATCAAGTTAATAGCTCTGCAGTTCAGCAGTGTAATTTAATGCTGGTTTCCATTTTAAAAGGAAAGCTTCTGAAGTAAACAAGAGGTTAGGTGTGTCGATTTCTCTAAATCCAGTCTGCTTGGGCTCCTTGTTATTGTCAGTTTGAAATGGTTACAACTGATGCGTTTCTGTTTTTTCTGTAAATTGCATTCTTTTGCCCTAGAAATGTTTCCACGTGGATTTTTTTTTTGTTTTGTTTTCCTTTCCTAAATAAGTAGCAGATGCCTTCCAAACTCATAGGGAAGAAGAGCCAGTGTGCTTACTCACTCTTGTCAACTCTCAACAACATCACTTCTATTAGCAGTTGTTGACCAAGGCAAAAATCAACACACCGGACATGCAAGACGGGAATCAGTCTTCCAAGAAGTGCACTGGCTGCATTTCTCCATGCTTTCTCCTCGCCTTCGTGGGATCCCCACCACATTCCACAATATTACGTACGCACATGTTTTATCCTATAGCAAACCTGAGCACCTGCCTTTGCAACACAGTGCTAGAAATAGGTGAGATCACTCAGCACTTCAAACCTCCAGCTCTCTAATTTACTGTCAGGATCAGTTCTCACGAAATGACTCTCTCTCCGGAAATTGCAAAGTCCTAAGAGGTAAACCGTCTTTGTAGCTGCAGTTCTACGAATATCTAAGGTTCTCATAATCATGTAATTTTTTATCAGATAAACAAATGCTTTGCCAAGTACTTACTTCAGTGCTGTTGGAAATATTAAGTCTAGCTTTTCTAGCAAAAAAGAAAAAAAAGAAAAAGAAAAAAATGCTCAAGGAGGAAAAGGAACAGACGAAAAAGACTCAGTGGAGACTTGACCTGGGACCCTTTTGGTAAGAACATTTGTGAATGAACCCTTGCCATGAGATCAGAGTCAGTCTGACTGTCGTTCACCAGCCTTACCCACCGCTAGGTCAGTATGTCATCTGTTAGATGAGATAAATACGATCACGATGGATCTGAAGACTCAACCTACAGCCAAGGCTGGCTGTTCTGCAAAAAGGCCGATGAATTCACCCACAACACTGTTTTGTCTGCAGGCAGCACAGAGCAGTCCCCAATTAGGAGCAAAACCAACAGTTTTGCTACTCGCGATGTCAGATTGTATCAGCTACAGGCCATGGTTAGTTCAACAAGACGACTTTGTGGTTGTCAGGTGGGAGTGGGAAGCTTTTAACACCCTGACACAAGTTTGGTTGGACTCCCCCTTGTGATGGATGGGATCTAGTTCAATAGCTGTTTGATTTGGTTTCATGATGAAAGGTGTAAAAATGGGGAATAGTATAATACAGGATCAATAGATATTTCTCTTAACAG
Organism: Scopus umbretta; assembly: GCA_013400535.1. NCBI lineage: Eukaryota > Metazoa > Chordata > Aves > Pelecaniformes > Scopidae > Scopus > Scopus umbretta. The sequence goes on from VZTL01075052.1 coordinate 13,706, forward strand.
ATCCTCAGTATTTCCAAAAAGTTTGGAAAGGAAATTGATTTTCAACAATACAGCATTGAGAATTTTATTTTGTTCAAGTGTCAGTTAACCAATAAATCTAAACCTTCTGCTGGGGAAAAAAGTAAAAGCAGTGTATACTCCGTGATTACAGCTAACTTCTTGCAGATGTATATAGAAATTTTCATTCACCCCAAACTAAAGGGGAAAAGAACCCCTACGGTATTAAAGAAGCAAAATAAAACCTAGATCAGGCTAGAAGAGTCATAATTTTAAAATACCCCCAGTGTAATCATCCAGTTTATGAATAAGAAACAAACTCCAAATTTTCTGTTGTACATATTGTTACTGCATGCTTACCATATGTTAGATGGAAGCATTTCCTATCCATTGTGGATAAAAGAACATTTTTCAAGTTGTAGTAAATTATTATAAAGCCAATGACATTTCATGGCATGTTATCGTATCAAGCTGTGCTTGTTGTATTTTTTTCTTTATGGTTGTACTGCTTTTTTATAAATGTACAAATAATTCCTGTAGTGACGAACACCTATTTGACATAGCATTAATTGAAGCACTAGAGCTCCAGGCTCTACCCTCCCTTCATCCATTGGCAAAGAGTTCTGCACATCCATCCAGGGTGGGACGTGGCCAGAGCGCAGTGGGTAGAGGCAGACGAGCTGGGTGCCGAAGCAGAGCACCCATGCTGCTGCCAGTGGGTCAGTTTTGGCGGACCCTTGCTAATATTCTCAGAAGAATGAGAGCACGTGTGGTGGCGGACTTTGTTACCTGGTCTTTTACGTAGGATCAACCTCAAGGTGGTTGCTAAAATGGCTTCTCAAAAGTACCGCACGTGCTTTTAAAAATCATACTCCTTTCATGCCGGTCCCTAAAGATTAACTTAGGAACTTAACATAAGGCACTCGAGAGTGAAAATTTGCTCCTGAATTCAAATCAGCTTCCACTGACAATTAATGCTATGTAAATGAGGTTGAATTAGCTGGTGTACCATATACTGATATATGGTTCCCTATGTATTCTCTGTCTATAAAACTGTCCTAGAAACACATTACACAGGCTGTCAATCTACACTAGCCAATTTTTAAATAAACGTTCGTTGTAGATCAAAAGGAGTTGAGTGGCACTACGTCTGCTCTGCGATTTCAGAAGACTTCAGCAGGTCTCACTGTGTACTAGTTGCACATGCTCCTATATAGGCTGGTCGAAACAGCAATAAACAGATGTCTGACGGCATTAAATGAACAGTTGTTTCATTTGCTTGAAATAGGTCACTTCGATTACTCCCATTGTTTTTCATTCATGCAAAACTTTCTGTCAGTGTGTCTTGCAGCCTCAAAGGACTAGGCAGCTGCATTTGACAAAAATTCAGATTTTTTTTTTTTAATTGCTAATGTTACAAATTGTTGCTGGCTGTATTTTGAAGCATTCACCCACATGAACTTTGCAGTCATCCGAATTCTCTCTCTACTCCTTGGTGCGTGAAGGCATCTTCTGTCACTGTTTATTTTGTGGAAGGGGTGGAATGTTTGGCTTCTGAGAGCTCTGGCAAGATTTGAGAGCAACCAGTCGGTAACATTGCCTTATATGTGGTGCTGATGCAGCAAAGGAAAAGAAACAAGCCTTCTGTTTTGATGCTGAACTACATGTTGTCAGTTCAGCCAGTGCTGTGCAATGATGTTTTACTCCCTCTGTTTGTTGCATGTGTCATTTGTTAAATTCAGTCATTACTCTTGCTGACCTTGATGTTATTATTAAAGAACTACCCAAATTTGTGTTGGGCTCCATAAGATTCATTGGCTAGGCAAAGCGAATGAAGCAGGAGGCAGGAGAATCCTGGGCAACAAGTCTTCTCATAAAGCTGGCTTTTCATCATCCTGGAGAACTCAGCCTTGGTGATTTTCTTCCCAACAGCCCAGAGCACTTCTGCCTGACACAAAAGCTACTTTCATTCGGACGCGACACGGCCTAAACTCTCCGCTCCTCCGCTGATACGCAGAGCCTCGCCTCCCAAACGCGGGCTAACTTCTCATTTTGCACAGCTAACTCAGCAACCTTTAACAAAGGCATCCTTTAACAAAGCACAACGGCTACTAGAAATAACTGCCCATGTTTCCTCTCACCTTTGCTGATAGTCCTTCTTTCTTCCTCTCTGCTAACCTATCACTAACTCACCCGGATTTTGATACGGTTGGAATATTTTTTTTCCGCAAAGAAGATTCACAGAGCATGAAGAAGTTCAGCCTCAACACGCTGCCCTCTTTCAGCACAGGATGCAAGCCCAGGCTTTTTAGCTTCCTCTGAAAGCGTGAGCAAGCAGTTTTCTCAAACCTTGCAAGTCTAGGCTCAGTCTGGATTTTTCTTGCTTTGTTTTATTTCAACCAAACTTGTTTCTAGTAAATGCGAAGAGAGAAGCCACTGTACTCCACAGGTCCTGCTCTCTCACTCTGAAAAAAAGGTGCTTTTTAAATGGAGACTATCAAAGAAAATCAGTTGCTCTTCTCAGAAGAGGACAGGTGGGGGAAAAAAAAAAAAGCAAGGAAAGTTAAACCTCAGCATAGCCCAAACTCAGAAGAGATGATGCAAACCCACCAAGCCTTGATGGTAGCTCCGGGTCTTTCAGGGCATGCTTTTACACAGAAGTGGCTGCGCAGCTGGCCATCGCATAAAGTTCCATCACCACATCGAGGGGAAAAAAAAATAATGAGAAAAACACTGCAGCAAGACCCAGGCAGGCTTGTTTGCCCTTTTAGTCAGCTGCCAGCCCTGCTGCCTCTCCGCTCCCTCAGCCTGTTCCCTGCTCAGGGAACCACATTGTGCTACCGTCATGGCAGGCTTTGCCACCATACATGCCACAGGACAAAATTTCCCCAGACAGAGCATGTTTTGGAGCAGAGTTGCTCCAAGAGTTGCTCCAAGAGTTGCTCCAAAGCAACTCCACCTGGGAGCAGGTCTGGGCTCTGGAACCAGGGCTGCCCGGGGAGGGTATGGGTGGCTTTGTTGGCTGCATGAGGTGATCTTGGAGCGGCTGGGGACAGAGTGCCTTGGGAACCAGCTTGTCTGCGGAGCGGGATGGTGCCTGTAGCAGCTGGAAGGAGCCAAAATGGTGAGTCCTGGCTGGGCCATTTCCAGCAACTTCCTTTATTTTTGTGTTAAGGCTGCAAGGGGTAGGGGCTGCTTTCTCCTGGACGTTGCACCTCTGGTTGGAGGCTGCGCCGGGCTAGCCGGCAGTCAGCAGGACCTGCCTTAGCACACAGGTACGCGAGGGGGGCGGAGAGCAGGTTGTCTTGGGGGGGGTCTGCTAACCTTGCAGGTGAACCTGGCTTGTTCCTCTAAAGGCTTGCCTGGCTTTGGGCAGCCCAGGAGTGCCTTGCTCGGCAGGGAAAGAAATTCCTGTTTTTTCTAATGGTGGCAGAGGAATTCCCTTCTGAGTCATAGATAAGGCTTTTCTATGGGGACTGATGGGAACACCAGTGAGAGTCAAAGCATGGTAGGATCCTCTTTGTTGTTAGTGTTGCTGGTGAGTGTAATGCACTTTCTTGAGGAAACAGCCACAAAATAACTTGTAAAAACAGCACGAGCTACAGTATAAATTGTGTCAGACACAGACAGTGGCTGAAAGTCTGTAGCCTGTTGCCAGAACGAACTTCAGATTATTTATATATCTTTTAATATTTAAATGCTTTCAAAGGGCCTTCTTGCTAGCAGGGGAAGGTAAAATATCTTTGAAAGGTCCAGCGCACCCAGCAAGGGGTTTCTCAAGCCCCCAGGTTGGTGCAGAGATTGCCCAAAGGAACGTGTCCCTTAGTGAAGGACTGTCCCCTCCGCCAAGGGGATTTCCCGGCTCACGGTGGCTGTAGCCTGGAGCTGGGACCCACGCTGTGCCGCCTTCAACGGTGACGTTGTACCATCTCAGGAGCTAACCATGCCACAGCCTGAAACGGAATTTTTCTAGTTCTTCACAGACATTAAATCGTGGGGCCTTCTCCAGAGCTGGAGGAATTAATAGGGATGGAGAAACTATAGCGTGCAAAAATACCACAGAGAGTGGAAAACTGAACTTAGCAGATGAGGTAACTTGTACTTGCAAGAAAGCTGGGGATTTCTATATTCCACTTTCCATTCCCATCTAAAATCCTTCCTGGCACATCCTTGAGGCCCGCTGCTGTGTGCCTCTGGGGGGGTGTGTGTCTTGAGCTGCTTCCAGAAGATGCTTAGTGCTTATTTCTTCTTGCATGTGAGATCTTGTGGTCTCTCTGTATATCCAGGGCTCGCTAGCAGATGACTGGGAATGGGGGTATCGGGATCCTTTTTCTAAGCATTTCTTACTCAGTGGAAACTCTCTGGGAAAGTAAAAGCCAGGCAGAAATAGAGTATGTCTGCATTCCTTAAATCCGTTTTTAGTGATGGGTGACATGTGAAATGTGAGCATCTTTGGCCTTAGAAAGGTTTGTCTGCCTGTCAGCATTGCTGTGTAATACCCTATTTTGCCATTGCTATGACCTGTGTAGACAAACCTTGAACTGTTTTTAAGAAAAGCTGGGAAAAATCCTCTGGGAAAGTGAGGTTTGGTTTTTTTGGGGTTTTTTTTTGACTCATCTTGGCTCTGAAGTGCCTGAGCTCAGATTAAATTAAAATTTCTGTACATCTCAAAAGCTCCAGACTGGACTGAAATGATACGGCTGAGGAGAATGCTGGATTTGTTTCCCAGGTTTTATTTAAGGTAGGGCTCAGAAGCATCCTGATAGGCTGTGATATTATCAAATGAAAAATTTTTAATATATAATTTTTGATATATATATTTGATATATACGATTTGATATATGTGACATAGCAAATGAAAATCAGAAATTAGTGTTTCTTTTCTTCCACTCAGCCGCTTGCATCCTGGTTTGGCCATTTGGTTCAAACGTTGACCCGTGCTTTCGGCATGGGGTGGGGATCGGAGCCGTGGCGCCGAGCTGGGGAGTCACCGGGAGCAGGGTCAGGGATCAAGCGTGGGCAAAGGGGTATTTCTTGGGGACAGCAGCTGCTGGTTTGGGAAGAGCCCCTGCTGCTACTGGAGCCTGGTTCCAGGTTTGCCTCTGCTCCTGGGAAACCATAGCAAATCCTGTCCGCGCTCGGAGAGGCTGCTGGGAGCGTTTCACGGGGTGTTGAACGGAGAGATGGCGCTTCTGGACGGTTCCTTCACCATTCACAGCTGAGCAAAGTGCCTCACCCTCCCTTTTTGAGAATGGCATAGCAGGCGCTCTGGTAACTACAGCAACGGCAGATGTGGAAAAAACACTAGGAATGGATCGAAGGTATTTTTAGCTGTCTCTAATGCAGCGCAGCAGCAGGGAGCCAAAGGAATCAGCATGGGATATATGGGCAGCATTTCCACTGACTACCAGAAAAGAGTCCACAGGGCCGAGCCGGGGGATTTCTGCCTTGGTGCCAGACGGTGTGAATTTGACGGTGGTTACTTTTGGGGGGTGTAAGGTCTTCGTGTGTGTCTGTGTGAGATACGCTGTTGGCTTAAAGTAATAGCAATTACAGACGCCTATTTCACAGGCTGTCATGGAAACTGGAGAGATTCGCAGTTGCTAAAAGTGTATTGAAATAACTGTAGTAGCATCAGACAGGGTTTTTTTGTTTGTTTTTTTAACAGTCCAGCTCAGAAGGTCAAATTCTGAAGTCATTCTCACTTGTCTGCCTCTGACTCTGTTCCTGTCTGGGTAGGGATGTGGATGGCTTGGTCCAGACTGCTCCTCCAGCCTGCCTGAGATAATCTGGTGAAAATAATTGGGTCAGAGTGGCTTGCAAAATAAAATAAATTTTATTTTTGTTTTTTTTTTTTGTTGTTGTTAGAGAAGGATGTAGAGGTAAATAACCCATGGAGGATGAAAGAGGCAGTTGCTGGCAGAGCTATTACTTGCATCCTAGGTGCTTAGACTCCTACGACAATAGCCTGGCCTCAAAACATGACAGCAAACCATTGTTTAATTCTTTTCAGTTGTAGGAGATCTTATAAGCTGCTTTTTTAGGAGACTGAGTCATTTGCGTTGACCCAAATAATGCAGTGAGTTAGAAAAGCGGTTTTAATTCTTGACCGTGACACTGGGTGAACTGAGAGTGCACATGGCACCGTCAGCCTTCAGAGGAACAAACCCAGAAGAAGTCCTCCGTAACTTTGTTCCCGCTCCCTCTGGCTTTACAGAACATTAGGGCTTCCCTGGCTGAGGTCGGTGATGTTATGAAATCAGGTTCCCGTGAGGTTTCCTTCCCTGCGTGCAAGCCAGCCTGGAGGTGCATCCACGGCAAGAGAAATCGTTTGTGTCCCACGACTGGCGATGCCACCCTTTTCCTGGACAGCAGCAACCCGTGTGGCCCCGAGGGGCAGCCCCGCGTGGATAGGGGCATCCCCTGGGCTTGGGAAAAGCCAGATTTGGAGGATATAAGGAGGAACCTCCTGGAGCAGAGTCTTTGGTGGCACTTGTGGCTTCAGACATAAAATTGGAGCTCAGGTGACTGGAATAACAGGTTACAATGAAAGCTTTCTTTTTTTAATAGTTAAAACCTGGCCATTTGCTGCCTCACAAGCTGTTAGCAGCTGGCGCACGCATTCCTTTGGCATTTATGGTTAATGACTCGAACCAGGTGTTGCACACGTACGCTGAAGATGTTGTCCCAAAGACGGGTTCTTTACCCGCTGTGCAAGAACCAATTCAGGCACCGAGTCAAGATACTGGCTTTATTCCATTTCTGCGCAGAGATGGGTGCTAGGTGGTAACTCCACAAAGCCAGCACACCCCGTTATCCTCGCTTCACGTATTTATACAATTAAACAAAGTCACTACACCTACTGTAACACCTTGCTAGTCACTGGTTATTTCTACTTCTGCTTCGACACCTACTTGTTAGTTGTTGGTGATTTCTACTTTCGTTTCAATTTAAAGACAGAAGCTCCCTTTAAAATCACTCTGCATGCTCAGTGGGTACGGGTCTCCCTTTGGAGGCAGGAAACTCTTCCAACAGAGGTGTGGTTTTCGTATTATAGTTATCTGGTTCACTTAGGGGACACTAATTAGTGGATCTTGCTGACTAGTAGAAGAGGAGTAAAGGGGAGTTTTGACACTCAAGGATATATGTTCGTTGTTTTAGAGATCTGGCCTTCTGCTCCTCATTATAGGTATCCTGGTGCCTATTATCTTTAGTACATTCCTTCAACAATCAGTCATCAAAGAGGCTTGTGCTTCTGACCCCGGGTCTGGCGCTGGCTTTGTGCGAGAGCCTGGGCATCCCTCACAGTGCCCGTGTCCTTCAGCCTTTCGGTAGGACCTGGGGCCAGGATCTTGACTAGTGCCATGCCCTATAGCTCAGTCTCGGTTCTGTTGCTGTTCTGCTGGGGCTGGCGCGACTGCATGGTTTTGGGGGCTTTTTTGAAAAGGAAACCCGGGATTAGTTCCTGTTAACAGACTGCTGGTTCTTTAAATATCCAAACATTCTGTATAGCAGGCAGGGGAAAGTTTAGGTAATGCTGCAAATATGGAGGTAACTCTATCCACTTATCTGAGGCCAAATTGGCAAGGTTTTAAAGGGTGCCCATTATAAATGGAAGACATCAGAGATAGTGACTAAGCAAGCCCTGCTCTGGCTGCTAATTGTGACTGGATGCTATCAGTACCCCATCCCGTCTTGTTTCCATGCAAAGGCCAAGCAGACAAAGGAGTTCCCTGTGTGGGGCTGTCCTGTCTGACACGTGGGAGCAAACGAAAGGCAAATATTAAAGGGGAGCGAGGGCTTGGGTTTTATTCCCAAAGCCAAAAGCTTTTCAGACATTCCTGAGAAGCAGCTCGGAAATAGGAGGACCAGCATCAGTAACTGTATGCAATGATCTGAAGGTCCTCTGCAAACCATGAAAACTCCCCAAACTTCTCATTAGTCTGGGGCACAGTGTGAAGTGATGGTACAAACGTACCTTGATGCACGTGTGTTTGATGGCTCTAACTGAGCCTCATTTCACTGTGCACCGTTGCAGGCCGCGGCCGTGACGGTCCCTGCTGCAGTGCGGGTGGGAGCAGCGCGGCACGCAGCAGCGCTCGGAGCTTTGCAGAGGTGCTGTTTGTCCTCCAGGTAGCGTTGATGTACATTTGAGAGGTTTGTTCCATAGAACTTGGGCCAAGACAAGCGCTCCAGGATTTAGGCCTTCATCTATAGGATGCCTTAGAAGGGAATCTGGCTCCCCTCGCAAAACAACTTTTGATTTTTCTCTTGGCAAGAGCGTCCCTTTGTCTCCACATATATTGATCTCATGCCTGTTCCAGCTGTGACTCCATAGCCATGCTTAGAGCCTTCCAAGCCCGGCCTTCAATAACAAACTTTCTCACAAACCAGAAGGGCCTCATGTGTCATATATACTTGACAGCTGAGAGAAGCATGCACATGAATGCCAGCGAAATGCCACGTTCGCTTTGTGCCATCCATCTTTGTCCTGGTTTCAGTTGTTTACACTTTTCAGCTTCCCATGCTCCGCCAGGTGCACAAGAAGCTGGGAGGGAATGCAGGCAGGACAGCTGATCCCAATTAGCCTGAGGGCTATTCCATACCGCCTGATGTCAAGCTCAGTATAGAAACTTGGGGGAGTTGGCCAGGGAGGGAGTGATTGCTGCTTGGGGGCAGGCTGGGCATTGGGTAGTGAGCAATTGCTTTGTGTATCACTTGTTTTGTATATTCTGTTGTTATTATTGTTATTTTCTCTTTCTCTGCTGTCCTATTAAACTGTCTTTATCTCAACCCACGGGTTTTAGGGTTTGGTTGGGTTTTTTTCCCCTCCCTGATTCTGTCCCCCATTCCAGTGGGGTAGGGAGAGGGTGAGTGAGCGGCTGTGTGGGGCTTGGTTGCCAATCAGGGTCAAACCACAACAATCTTTTACAAAGGAGCTGCTGTGAGCAGGTTGTAAGCAGCAACAGAGCAGTTTTGTGCCTGGCGTTTCTCTCCTGTCCTCGCAGCAATGGGTGGCTGTCGACCTCCAGCGTGAGAGGGTTTTCTCCGTGCTGCTTAGGCAGTCAAAAAGCACCTTTTTCCACCACAGGTTTTCCGGTTTCCTTAGTTTATGCATCCCCATCTCTAGGATGGGCAGGGTTACACGAGTCCTGACTGTGGAAGAAGTTTGTCCCATGCTGACACAGGTGTCTGCATCGCTGTGAGCTGAAGAAGAGAAGAGACCTGTGTCTGCAGAAGTCTGCGATGCTCCAAGTGCTGGGGCATCCTGCCCCTCACTGGTCTGCGGGGATTTTTGCCTAAATAAGGACTGTAGGATCAGGCCTTTGCTTTATACCTCTTCAAAATGATTTCTTACTGAAACAATTTGGCCGAAACAGACGCCAGCTGAAGCCAAGTGCTGGACCACCCAGGGCACTGGCCTAATCCACTGTGGCACATTTTTACATTCCCACAACATAAAATTAAATAAATAAGAAACAGACCAGAATGTGAGAAACAAAAAAGAAGGCACGAACTGCTGGGAACCTGCCAGAGAATCCATTGATTCAGTAGGATAAACACAGATCTTGATCAGAACAGTAGGTGGGGAGCCCGCTCGCTTCTGGGATCTTTTTAAAAACTTTTAAAACTTCGGTGTTAGCAGGCGAAGGTCATGAGAACATCACAATCTAGATTCAGAGAAAGAACCATACCGTTGCAAACACTGATACCTCAGAGCACGAGCGGCAGAACAGTTCTGAAACCATTAAACAAATGGCCACGTAGGCTTGCCAAGGAGGAAGGGGGAGGTTTAGATTGGATATGAGGAAAAATGTCTTTCCTGAGAGAGTGGTGAGGCATTGGCACAGGCTGCCCAGGGAGGTGGTGGAGTCCCCATCCCTGGAGGGGTTCAAAAACCGTGTGGATGTGGCACTTTCGGGGCATGGTTTAGTGGGCATGGAGGTGTTGGGTTGATGGTTGGACTAGATGACCTCAGAGGTCTTTTCCAACCTTAACGATTCCATGATTCGATGACTCCATGAAGCAGAACTTCCCCCGGCTCCAAAGGCTGGTGGTGAGCTGGGGCTGCGCTCCCGGAGCAGAGCACGGGTGCGAGATGGGGCAGCGATGCTGGGGGGGGGACGAGGGCACGGCGCGGAGCTGCAAAACCCACTGGCGGCGACCACGGATGTTTTGCAGGGTAGAGCTGTCCACACAGAGGCAGGATTTTTTTCCTGGAGATCATCTTTTCTTGTCTGTGTTTAACTGCAGTGTTTAGCGGGGAGGGGAATGCTGATGAAAAGCCGAAGGGAAATGTTTTCATTTCCCTAAAAAGTAATTTGTATTTGGTCTTTAACAAGAGAGTTTTATTTGTTTTATTTGTTTAAAAACAACAACAAATTATTTATCTGAAAAAGAATATTTACTGAAAACTGTGGCTTGGCCAAAAATGAAAAATAAACCTTTTTTTTTTTTTCTTTTTTCTTCTTTTTACTAGAGGCCTTTTTAAGGTTGAATGTACTTTTTAAACTGACAAATGTTACTGTAGGCTCTAATGCACATGTCTAAAACGTGTCGGACTTGGCAGAGCCAAGTAATTTTCATACAGCCGTATGGATCCCTTTTCTAGAAGACTCATCAGCTGGGTCCTCGTGGCTGGAGGCTGTGGGGTAGTTTCTCTGAGTGGTTCCCCCCACCAGCTAGGCCAGTAACAGCTGGGGACAACTTCGTGTCATGCAGTGGTGTGCTCCTCCTGCAATGGAGATGGGAACTTCCCTGCCACCACGAATGGTCCTGGACCTCGGTTCACCCCTCCCTGCGAATAAAGTCAGTTCAGGAACTAAATAAGTTTCGTGCAACCCTCTTTTAAATGATTCTGAACTAAAACAAACACAGAATTGGTTTTAAGTCCATTTGGATTGTTTTAATCGCAGGCGGTGTGTTCGCGTGCAGAAGACCTGGCCTGTAAGGGGAAGGCTGTAGTGAATCATGCGAGGATGTTCCTTGTCCTGCATTCCCCACCTTGTTCGGAGGAACGTGCATGTGCCTGCAGAAATGCGATGTGGATTCAGGTAATGCCAGCTCCTTCTGGGCTTGCAGCTCAGCTGAGTTTGCACAGACCTGGGTGAGAGAGGGATTTCCCTGCCATCAGGAGAGCAGCCTGTGGCAATGGGGGACGGGTGTCCCTGTGGCAATAAAGTCCTGCCTGGAGTGCTGGAGGAGGAGGACAGAAACTGCACCAGGCAGCACAGGTCGTGTCTTTCACACTTGATATGCCACTCCCGTTTAATCCTCTTCCCATGTATTTCCTGTCCAAAAATTCCTGACTTCTTTTTTTTTGTCCCTTTCTGCCGTTGTTGGAGTATGATTTAATCACAGCTGACTCCACTGGGGAGACAGTTAGGCAGGGCTCACTTGCAATGCTGATGTGCGTCTGTTTGCAGCCAGCTCTGACAAATCACTTCACTGGAAGCTCAGGATGTTGGTTCGGGGTTGTTTTGTGTTGTGTTTTTTGTGGTTTCCCCCCCCCCCGCCCCCGCGCCTCTCCGCTCC
>VZTL01075052.1:26918-73160 GCA_013400535.1 Scopus umbretta
CTCCTGTGCATCCGGCGCTGTAATGAAGAATGCCTGCTTTCTCAACTCCAAAATGGAGTCTTGGAAAGTTCTTCAACTGGCTTTTACGGTATCAGCTTAAACATTACAAGCAGTATTTTGGGAGGTTCATTTGCTGTATTTTAGTTCCAACACAGACACACACACACACACACACACACACACTCTTGGTCCTATTGATTGAATTGGGACAAGGGCTGATTTATTACTCCAGCAGCCCATGTGCCAGGGGTATTTTGTACTCTCCAGAGCGCTGGAGTTGCTGGACTGTACGCAGCTGAGCGTGCTGGGGGACGGGCAGGCAGGCTGTGCGCTCTCTGCTTGGGTGCCCCGAGGAAAATGCGGACCCTGGTAAAGCTGCTGCCAACAGATTGCAGGTTCTCTGGGGGTGGTGGCAGGTCCTGTGCAGGTCTGTGGACAGCCTTGGGCACAACCGTGCCACCCAGCCGTCTCGCGGCATTATCGCAGGTCTGTTAAAGCTTTGGTGCGTAGAGGTGTGTGACTGAGCATCTTGGGTTGCGATTAAACACAGAAAAGCTTGGCCTTTCACTCCAAAAAGTTGCGAGCAGAGGGAGGCAAATGAAGGCTCCCAGACTTACTGCCTTCGAAATCTTGAAGTTGTATAACCCAACACCTCCTTCGCTTCCTTGCTGGGATCTGTTTTCAATGCACAAAGCACTTTGCAAAAGAGTATTGGTCCGGAACGGCACCCGTGTGAGCTCTGCGTGTGCAAAATGCCGGTAGCTGTCACAACGAAACAGTCTGGGTGAATCCTGGTTGTTCCTGGGGTAATGGCTGCCAGATGGTGACGATGGCTGACCGTGACCAGGGACCAAGTGTGGCATCTGGGGTTATACTGGCTGTCTTGCTGCTCGATACCTTCAGGAATTCCTAACGGGCTGGGTTTATAGCAGTGGGAGCTTTATGCCTCCGCAAGTCAACCCCCTCGCCTCTTCCTAGCCGTGTCCTCAGCCTGTCTGTGATGACGGTCACCGTAAGCGACGTTCCCCACCCGGCCCAGAGGCGTTTCTTGACACCCCAGCCCCACAGTGTGAACACCAAGCCACCGCTCCTCTGCGCCTCATACTGTTTTTCGTAGTTTTCTAATCTAATCACATAGAAGGTGATGTTTTTTCTCCACTCCCAGGAGCTTGCCATAGATACTTCAACAAGTTTGGGTTTGGTTTTTTATTTTGCTAGCTGTTCTTGTCGGTGTGGGACTGGTGTGTTAAACATACAAAGCGAGATTCAGGGCTGTCTAGCTCTTGTGACAGAACCATCGCAAGGACTAAAGGGCCAACCTTCACGTGATGTCTATGTAAGACACATCCTCACCTCGCTAGCATGTGGGCTAGAAATTCGAGTCACAGCAATGCAAACTTAAGTCATCAAAACTGTCATTGAACAGGGAAAGAAGGGGGAGCAGGGGGGAGTCATGAGCTTGGCTTTGTTTATTGGGCTGCAGAAGCCAAGAAGGGAGGAAACCATCCAAGAAAAGACAAACTGGCATCTCCAAAACAGAATGCTCTGCTTTTGGCATTTGCTTTAAAAATCAAGACGTCTTTGGAGACTTTTATTATTTAAAACCTAAAAACAAGGCAAGAACTGCAGTGCAAAATGCAACCAGCAAGTAATCTATGACTGTCTGTCACTTATCTAGCGGTTTTTTTCTATGCCTTACTCAGTGCAAAACACTCAGCTCTGGGGCTGCCAGCCTGTGCTGTGCAGAGCAGACAGGACCTGGCTTGATGCTCGCTGCTGCCACGGAGTGCCCTCGGCTGCGGGCAGAGAAGGTGGCAGCCCAGGGATGTCGTTCCGGCTGCCCGCAGCTCCCCCCTCTCGCTCCTTCTCCTCGAGGCTCTCGGACGGCTGCACGGGAGGCGATTTGCTCACACGGCGGCGAAGCGGCGATAGCGTTCAGTCTCGGGCGGCGGCAATGCGGTCCACCTGCAAAAAGGACAGGCAGCCGTGAAAAGAACAGCCCGTTGAGCAGGGAGGTGCGGCCGCGCTTCGACACCGGCTGCGGTCAGGCGTGCCAATCCGGCACCCCGAAACGGGGGCACTGCCGCGGGCAGCCGGTGGTTCAGCCACAGAAAAAGTAATGTGGGGTTTGAAAAAACCCGGAGATAGCGGTATCTGCTTTCTGCGGTGGTAATTTTGGGCTTAAACAAAGGAGGACTTTGTGCGTGCAGGGTGACAGTCCAGACTTGACGGGATTACTCACTGTAACTGAGATACTACAGGAAAAACCCGGCACGATGAGGGGGTTAATCCTTGCTCTCGAGGGACGTGTGATGTAGCATAGCTCCGCTTCTCTCTCTTGCCTATCTGTTAACAACTACGGAGGCTAGTGCTGCCTCCCCTGCATCTTTGGGCCGGCGGTGGGAGTTTGCAAATAGCTGTGCAGCCCTAGGGGAGCGTTTGTGAATCAGAGGTTGTATTTTTGGGACACGGAGATACAGCTACTGTCGAAACATGCTGGGCAGGCTGGAAATGGGGTCATTTGCTGCAATTCCAGCACTGAAACGGGTCTGGTCTTGGCTGCTCTTTCTCTGTGAAACAACCTTGCATGGGGCCTGTGGTAAAGCGGTGGCTCTGAAGGGCCCAAGAGTTGGGGCATGAACTCCCAAACTCATTTGGGGGAAGGTGGGCGTAGCGACAGGGTAATTAGCAGTGTCAGCTACAGGCTCTGTGCCAGGTTGGGTGCTGCTTTGAAACTGCCTGTGGGTCATGCAGGATCCCTCGCTTCGGGCTCTTCTACCTGTTTCCGTTCTGGGAAGCAGCATCCACATAGGCTACGTGGTCTTAGGAGCAGCTGTAGTTCTTCCTCTATTTTTTCCAGCCATAGAATAATGGCAGATATTTCCTTTGGAACAGGACTTTATATAGTGCTTTCCATAGTCACTGAAACAAGCAGAAAGCATCAAAGGCGGCAGCATTCCCAGGCTGGTGAGCCCTTGTCCCAGCTGAACGTTTCCCTGCTTGTTCCTACTGATGAGAAGTGTTTCTTAGCTGGTGTTTCCAGGGTGTTGAAGCCCAGGTCTCACTGCAGTTCTCTTTTTTCCTATGCTAATACCAACCACCCACATCTGCTCAAGAACAGTTTTCCTCGGAGCCGTGACCAGCGTACCTCCAGTTACCCACAGCCCCTGGCTGCTGGCCTGCTACAAACCAGCTGGTCGCATCCAGCTGGTGCATTAAATTGAAGACAGCTACACATAAATTACTCGCTTTATTGCTTTTCCATGTAGGCATTGGCCACGATACCACTTGGCCACGTGGTAACCCAAATGGGAGGGGTAAAGGGATGAGATACAGAACACTTAAGGAGAGGTGACAGATTTTAAGCTGCAACGGGTTGAGGAGCAGGCTTGAGCTCTCGCTTTGTCTCGCCTGCTCGCCAGGAGCCGTGCCTTCCTTTCAGTGACGCCTTACCCTGCACAAAGTGGCATCTAGTGACTGAAGAATAGCCTTCAGATCTAGATGAGGAAGGGAAAGGACAGATGTCCTTTTCTGGATCCAGCAGTGCTTGGCGGAGAGCTGATTGCCCCCAGGCCCCTGCCTCCTTCCCCTTTCAGGAGGTAACTGTCCTGCGGCTTCACCAAGGCGAGACCCAGCCTGCAGCGCCCCTTGAACCCACGCCTGCCCCCTCTCCGCTAGGCGAGCAAAGCCCGGGATGAAGCTCGGGACTGCGACTGCGACAAGCCCCTGTTCCTGGCTGGCAGCACCTGGAGGGATAAGAGGCAGATGGCTTCAGTCCCTGCTGAGCCCTACCCCAGCTCTTGTATCCATGCAGCCCCGCAGCAGAAATTCGTTCCTAACCCCGGCCGCTCCGCTTGCAAGCAGGTGCCTTTCTGGGTTAGCTGATGTCGGCCTCAAGACCCGCTTGCCTCCTGCCTTACTTGGATGTGGTCCTGCAGGGACCGTCCTCGAGGCAATTAGTTCATCCTACATTTTAAGCCCTGTCGTGAGCCCTTCCTGAAGGCTGTCTGCCAGTTATGCTAAGGGAGATGACGCGGCATCTCCCTTACATCATCCCTACAGAAGTAGGCTGAATTCCGACCTATGGAGAGGAGGGGGATGAGGACTGCCATTCTCCTTTAGCAGCGTGACCGGCGAGGGGTGTCATACACGTTTGCTGCGTCACAGAAACCTGTGGCTCCTTGCGCTGTGGTTCAGTGGGAGTTTTTCCTGCGTGCATAATTCCCAGCTTTGTGCAACTCTGAAATCTCCCCCTGAATTCCACCTGGCAACGGCTGGCGGCACAGGCTTGAAGTTGCATTACCAGGGAGGTCGCCCTCTGAACACAAACGTCCTGTCTTGGCGTGGGGCGTGTGTGTCTTGAGTTTTCCCCAGTGGACCAGTTGGGGCTGTTTGGGTGGAAGAGAATTTTAATTTTCAGCAGTGTTTCTGGCTGGGCTTGGAAAAGCCTGTCTTCCTGAGGATAGGAGATGCTGCAAAAAATGCGAGAAGGAATGCGAGTCCCTGCTGCAGTTTACAGCAGAGCGGTCCAGCTGGTGACCACAGGGACCATTCTGTCTCTTCTGCTACTGCCCTTGCAATCGTCTTGTGGTGGGGCTGCAGGTGCTGGAGAGGAGGTTTGGTAGCTCCAGCTGGGTTTTCCCAGCGTGGGTGTGCCCATAGCCATAGGCTGATAGCCCTGAAGGGTGCTTCCAGGCACATTCTCGGGGTCTGCCAATGCGACGCGAGTCATCCTGTGCAGGCGAGCAGTGTCTTGCCCAGTATGGGTGCTAGACGGCACCCGCTTGTGAGCTTGAGGAGGCCTTGCTCAAGTGGCAGAGGGAGAAGAGAAGGGAGGAGAGGTGGCATCTCCTTCCTAGCAATGACTCGCCGGTGCGCGTGGTGCCACCGAAGCGGAGAGGCTGCTGGAGCATGCCATGCTCCGCAGCGCCCCTGTGTCCCGTGCCCTGCTCCGCTGGGGATGCAGAGATCTGCCGAGGCAGAGCTGCCAGCCTGCTCCGGCTGGGAGGCTCCCGCGCATCCCCTGCCCCTGGACACGCGCTCTCATCTGCTCTATGTTAATTTGGGGCAGAGACAGAAACGAGAGGAGCAGGGAGGCTTTAGCTGCACCCCATGCAGGTTTGCGGATTGTTCCCCTCAGCAGGAGCTGCAGCATCATGTCAGTACAGCCGAGGTGCAGCGTTGACCTGTGCAGGGTAATTTTCTGCTGAGTAAGGTCTTTGGGCGTCCTCCTACCGCTCAGACTACGCTGGCCGGGCCCGCTGTGCTGCCACCTGGCCTGCCCGTGGTCTGAGCGCATCTCCCGATGCACGGAGCCCTCGGGAACCTAACCGGCTCTCAGCTCTGAGCTGCGGTGGTATTGCGAGCGTCTCCAGTGCGCCTGAGCTCGCCGCCGCTTCTAGGACCTTGTGTTAAAGTAACACTGCTGCTCGCTGTCCAGACACAGGCTAGCAGCTTGTTTGTTTAAACTTGTTTCCATAGGAATTTGTAAGGACCATGGGAACATACTTTATGTGACCTAAACAATGAAGAATGAGGCTGAGGAGGGGGGAAGGAGTCCCTCACGTCCGCTTTGTGGGGCTGATTTTTCTCTTAGGCTGGGTAACCTCTCCAGCACTGAACAGACCATCTTGGCAAGTCAGCTTGCTTTTTTGTCTTCTCCTTTGTTCTTTCAAATGCCTGCACTGTGTTCCAATCAGCTGATAAAGGCATGGAAATAGGGCAGAAATAGCCTCTTTTTTAACCACACAGGGCAGCTTTTGGGTCCGGCTTGCAGTAAAAAAACTGGAAACCCAGTGATGCTCTCCTGTCTGGTAAATGCAATGCATGAAGGCTGTGCAGAGCGACGTGGGCTCCGGGGGTGCTGTTAGTCCTCCAAGGGGAAGGCTGAGGTGGCCTCAGGGGCAGCGTGGGCAGAGATTGCACAGGGAGGAGGGGTTGCAGAGGTGGGAGGTGAAGCTGAGCTGTTGCAGCCTGTTCCTTGTTGGCCCGTCCAAGCTGTAGGAGCTGGAAACGTCGCGAGCCACAAGTAGATGTAATAGCAGCAAGGAGATGCTGGAAGAGCAGCCCAGCAAAGAGGGTGTGTGGGCAACGGGGAAGGCGGCTACTCAACAGTGGAACTGGCCAGGATGCTCCACTGCGATGAATTTCCATCCCCGTACAGCGTTTTTTAATGTTTCCCAGGAAGGCCCATCAGCTGTCACTAAAGCCAAGGCCCTGAAATCCTCGTTAATGCTCCGAACGCCAAGGGGTGCTGCTGTGGCACTGCACGGTGATGCTGTGGGGCTGGCGAAACCGCCCAGAGCTCAGGACCCATCGGCTCAAGAGGTCGGGCTGCCCGCTCGGTAGCGGTGCGCTGCCCCGCGTGCTTCGTGCTCTCCGCTTCTGGGCTCTGTACAGCGTAGGGCGAGTTCATTCACTTTGTGTATCTTCACAGCGTCGCGACGAGTGCGGCTGGCTGCTTTCTTTTGAGTGGGGTGGGGGGAACAGAAAATAGTTTTTACAACTTTCTGAGGTGGTGTAAGGAATGGTCGCTTTTCTCAAACCAGCCGGTGAACACCAGCCTGCCCTGGGCGGCAAGAGCAGGCTCGTGTGTAAGAATGGCTCCACTGCTGGTCCGTGCTGCACCCTGGTAACTGGGAGTCAATTTTAGGGGTGAAACATCCCCTCTTTGTTCTGCCTATGCCCAGCAAAAATGTTGCTGCCTACTTGTTCAAGCCCAAAAGGTTTCTGGGGCAGGAATTCCCCGTAGCATACCCTACAAACCGCTTCTTCCCCACTGAGCATCTTACAGTGACCTGAGAACTGGCTTTTTTCGTGGGGGCAGGTGGCGTTTCTCTGGTCCCAGGCACTACACGGGTGTTTTCTGTGCAAGCAGTTATTGTACAGGGCTACAGGTGTGCTCTGCAGTGGTGAAAAACAGTTCACCAGAGAGCGAGAGGAGAATAAGGTGGTGAATAAACGCCATTCCCAGGGTCTGGGCTATGCACAGTACTCTCGTGAGCAAGGGCGACCGCTGCTTTAGAGCAGAAAAGGTAAATACAGGTAAATTAAAGAAACTTGTGTGAATGTGTGTAGTCAGCAGCTTGAGGCTCAGCACCGAGGCTGTGCTGAAGGCCCACGCGCTGTGGAAGCGTGTGAAGGGTAAATGTCAGGAAGCAGGTTGCTCTAGCGGGGCCTAGGAGCCCTTTAAGGCAGGTAATCTGTGATAATTTATTCAAACCAACTGCTTATGCCCTTCTGGAAATCTCATTTAGCTTCTGGGAGCTTATTTATCTTCAAATGTCATAGCATGTGAGAGGAACTCTATGCGGGATTGAAGAGTTCCTGCGCACAGGGCCTGCAGGTCCTTTGCCCCTTGTCTTGGTGCTTTTAGCCGCATCGGGAGGTAAGGCAACGGTTCGCTTGCAGCCAGAGCTCAGGACCCTGGATGCGCCCCTGCGCACGTGTCTGCTCGCTGCCGCCTTTATTAGCTTACATTAAAAGCGCTGTATAACGTGTGTGCTTAGATGGCCCAGATGGAGAAACGCGAGCCCTGGCAGCGTCCCGTAGTTGCCTGTTCCGACGCAGCTCCCTTGCTCTTCAGAGCGCGGTACGTGGAATGCAGTAAAGGAAGGGGGGGGGTCCCCGGCCCGGTGTGACTGGAAGCGCGGCCGCCGACGAGAATCCCAGCTCTCCGCCCTGCGGCGCAGAGCCCAGCGGGGGCCTTGCGCTAAAGGAGAGCCCCAGGGCGGCGCAGCCCTGCAGTCGCGTCGGGAAGATGCCGCGCGCAGCCAACTTGCCGCGCCGATTCGTTGCGATATTCCCTGCTCCGTCGGAGTCCTGAGCAGATGTGACCTACAGCTATGACAATGAAATTCTAAAGCTTTGAGCTGTGTGACCCGTTTTTGAGTATAATACAAGCTAGAACCGCTGTTTATTTTTGCAGATCTGAGCAAGCAAGAGTGGCCCATTTTGCTCCCAACATCTGCATAGGCACCAACTTTTATTGCGATACTAAAGACATACGTGCGTTGTTTCAAGGCAATAAGCCTTAAGAAGTGGCCTCGTGACCTTTTCATACCAGTACTCGCACAGGAAAGGTATTTGTGAGAAGAGCAAGTCTGAGCTGCTCACTTGATCTAGGAAAATAAATGATGGTGTTTGATATTCTTCCCCTGGAGAGGTGAAAGGCCCCGAGGAAATTAATGCACGACTGGCTCCGACTGGAGGAGGGGTGGACTTTCAGAGTCTTTTGTCCTTGTGGCTTTCGCTTACCGAGTTATCCAGGCGTTTTTTAGACACAAACAATCTCCAAGCCCCCAGCTGTTGTCTTAAAAGAACGTGCACTTAATCGCACCACCTCAGCATCCGCGCCGTCGTCCTCCCCTGCTGGGTTCGCAAAGCAGCCTGCCTCTACGTTCCCCAGGCAAATTTCTTTCTTGAAAAAGAAACGGGGAGCGATACTCACTAAGCATGCATCGTGTTTGGGCTGTGCTGACTGCCATTTTGGTCTTGCCTGGTGATAGAAAAGTGGTAGTTAAGAGAATTAAGGTACAGAAGGTAATACTGACTCTGTTCTGCCTTAGGGGTGTTTTATGGGCTTTCTTCTCGGTTAGTGGCAAAGTCATGGCTGGAATGTATTCTCTCTTAGACATGAAAAAAAGCCTGGCCGGTTAGGAGAGAGGCGAGTTAAGCCCTGTGTTCTGCTTCACACATTCCCTTCACTTTCATAGGGGTTACCTGCTCTTAAATGGATTTAACTAAAGACCAGTAATTCTGTTTGTTTAATGTAGGGCACTTGATTTTATTCAAAGGGTGAGATACAAAAAAGTAAGCAAAAAGACAAAACCCAAATTATAAAACACTACAGACAAAAATAAGACATCTTCTGCGTACAGCACACAACAGGAAACAAGATTACAGACTGGTCCCCATAAACCAAGCCAGCTGGATATGTACAAGCAGAGGCAAATCAATCTAGAAGGGAAGAAACGGTGGTATTTGCCACTTCAGATGTCTATTTACACAAACTGAATTGAAGGCAGATAGTTTTCTTTCCTTTTATTCAAACTGAATACTTCTTTGACTCTTCTTCTCCCTGTTTCTGATGTAGAGGAGGGACTCTGTGCTTCGAGGCAAGTTTGGTACCTTCGGGTAGGATCTAAAATTAGCCACAGCTAAACACTGACGTGCTACCTCAAGCGCCAAATTTCAATCCTTCCCTCCATCCGACACGCTGCCGCCAGGCACCGGCCTCTGGCGTCAAGGACTACTAGTGACAGCCAGGGAGGAGAAAAGCCTGATTTGGCACTAGCGTGTTGGTCTCCCTTGTGCCTTCAGACGTTTCGGTCTGCAGGTTAACCAAACCTAGCGTGCCTAGGCTAGTCTTAAGGCTCCTAACTGAGCGTGACTACGCGTTGTGTCACATGCGTGGCCTCCCTCCCCCTTGACTCGGAAACGGTCCGTGTGAACTTTTCGGCTTCTTTCAGTACAGATACGGAGGTTGAAACTTCACAAATATGGGCGTCAAGGCAGCTTTCTGGCAAGAAGGGCGTCCCCGTGCTAGCGGTACGTGATGACCTGCAAGTCAGTAAGGCCACGCTAAAAAGGAGATGGCATTTGCCGTGTCACTGCCGCACCTTACAAGGCCACGGCTACCCAAATACTGGTTTGGGCTCTTTGTAAGAACATGCACGCAGGCAGCGCTTCCTCATCTGACAAATTCAGGGAAGAACTGCCCGTAGCTGTTCTCCAGCGGCACTAAGAGGGAAAACCTTTCTGACAGAAGTAGATTCCACGTACAACTTCGTTTCCTATTGCGCGTGCAATAACCTTACTAGTGGTGTGGAATTTGTCTGAGACCTGTTAGGCAGAAACAACACGTGCCGAGCCTGAAGTTCTCTGGTCTTTGGTAATTAAAAAACCCTAAGACCTATGGGCATGCGCTTCCCTTTAAGCCTCTGTGGACAAAGATGAGGAAAACAGTCACTTAAATCAAAATAAATTCTGACAAAAGTAGGCAGCTGCTATTCCAAATGGCAAAGGCCTTGATCTGTATTTACCTGTGGCTCAATTTTAGTGACAGGGCTACTGAATTTTTAAACACCTCAATGAGGAAGGAGGGAATTTTACTGGCTCAGTAAGCAAAACATTCATTTGGGAGAGCAGAAGACTGACTGGCTGTTAATAAATATCACAAGACGTTCTAAAAGTTTTCTAAGGAAAAGAGAAACATCATCTTATTCATCAAAATGCAACACACCTAGACAAAATGAGGTAAGGAGAGCGAAGAGGAGTCCTTTATACATTCTCACTTCACACAGGCATGGCAATTAACAACAATGAGATGCTTAACCGATTCCCTACCATGCTCATCAGAGAAATTCTTCATAGCAAGTGTGCTCCACAGCATTCTTTGATATTAAGCATTACAACATCCGACAGCCTAGTTGCAAGTGGCGACTACACCTCTGTTTCGGCAGGCAGAGCGTTATACACTTCAGGCGGTTTGCTGGCAACTTGCAGAATGCAGGGGGTGAACGCTACCTTTGCTGCTGACAGCGAAGAATCTGTCATGAGTTCTAATGCCTTAAGTTACAAAGAATAAGGATTTGTCTATCGCAGCATAAAACCCGATAGCTCAGCAATATCTGTACAGTTACACCCGACACGAGCGCGTCAGATTTAACATTTCTAACTTAGACTCCTGTTCTTTGGTCCTCTTTGTATACAACTTACTTTCATAAATATTTAACAGCCAGCATTATCGAACCTTTACTGAACAGCAACTTGCGTTTTGTCAGGGATGGCTACCATCCTGCTTGCTAGGAGACTCAGTAAGCTAGCAGTCATCTGTACAAGGCTAGATAAAAGCAATGCTTGCTGCTTTTCTTCAGAGTGGGATAGGAGAAACAGATCTTAAAATAATTCTCTTGCAGGGTTCTTTCACGTTAGATCCCATGCTAACGAGAACACAGGGCGTGATGCTGCAAGTCCTTGTGTCCTTGTGCTGGGGGGGGGGGATAAGAGGGGGAAGCCCTGCCTTGCTTCCAGCCCTCCAAGTGAAAGGTTTGCACCGTTCCTCTTCAGCGAGCTGACTGGGAAGAGGGGGAAGAGGAACTGTCTTCAAAGTGTTAGCACTGAACAGGCGTTGTTTTTTCCTTAAGGACAAGCATTGTCTTCAACTGAAGCAGGGAAGTCTGCTGGTGACGCTGAGGAGAGGCACCTAGCTGTTCTGAGTCAGTGCCTCATAAGCAAATGCTATAGAAATAAAATGCAGTATTTACCACTTTGTTCTTAAACAGCCACCGGCAGCACAATGTGTTCATAAATTAATAGTCTGAATATGATGCATTAATAAAGGTACACATATTGGTTTCGAGATGCTGTTTCCAGGCAGCAGCACTTCGCTCTCGTAATAAAACTAAGCCTTGAGCTGATACTGAATGGAAGTTAAATAGTTACCGTGGTTTTATGGAAAGCAGAATTGCTACAGACACAGTCTTTGGAAGCACCTCAGACTGAGCAGTCACCTTCCACGGTACCAGCTGCCCTGGATTACCGCTACCGCTGGTCTGGCATCCTGGGCAAGGACAACGAGGCTTCCAAGGGCAGCGGGCAGTGCCCAGGCACTGCCTGTGTCAAAGCAATTCCTGGGGGGAAGTAAGCGACCTGGAATATTCACCAGCACTCGGCAAGCATTGCTTTCTGCCTTGTAGCGTGTCTTTCTTTCTACGGTGCGTGTGTAAAGCTAATTCAGAAGCCATCAAGCCAGCAGGAAATCCACCTTTTTGCATTAGAAAATACATAGCTAACTGCTCTTTAATGACTTTGCAGAAGTCAGTGTTAGGTCTCGACGGCATATTTTCTGTGCAATTTCTGATTCTCGGCGTACTTGTTACGAAACTATTACCAAGGTATATATTTCTGTTGCATCTATTGAGCCTTTTTTACCTCCACCAATTTTAAACCAGCTGAATTTGACACAAGCACATACGAACTGCTCCTACACAAACCAGGACCCATGCTTTCGTTAAGGGACTTTGGCTGACGTAGTAAGCCACAGAAAGGGAGCTTTAGTACCGTGTCTCTGCCGGAGAGGTACAAGGCAGAAACTTTCTTCTACGCGTTCAGACCGGCAAGTGACCTGCTGCAGTACAAAGCCGGAGCCTTAGGACGTGTTTATAGTGCCACAGTGCTCACTTCAAGGGGAAAAGTCCTCAACGCAGGAAGACGTCTACTTGGTTTAAAAAAAAAAAAAAAAACCAAAACAAAAACACCCCCCAAACAACAGCAACAGCGACACACCAGCACAAATGGAGCACCGTTCATATTCCTCTCTTTTCCTCCACTTTGGTAAGCATCCATACCGAGTCAGACACTGCTTCCTTTTACACTCGAAGGCGCGAGTTCCACTGTCTTCATGGGCACAACTACAGGCATGGGCTGGCGTTACACGGTGCGCTGCGGCCCACCGAGTCTACGAGATTGTCACTTGCTAGGTATTTGGCAAAGATAAAATCCTTCTGAAGCAACGTTATTTTCTTAGCACATTTAACCACGTGCCTAAAATCTAGGAGGTTGTGAGAGGTCAGTTGAATTCCCTTTTGTACGTGAGGCAGAAATTGACCCCAAATGCTTGTTTACAGCGTCGTTCACTGTTAAAATACCTGCACAAGCATGACCAGTAACAGCTCTTGTTCCAGTTGTATAGTCTGGTATCCTGCTTCACTGCCTGAGAGCATGACAGGTAATTCAATCAATGGTTTCTCATCAACGATTGGAATGAGCCACACTGGCTAAGAAACAATGACATTATCTTAAAGTAAAGCGGAGGGCCCCTTACCTAGAAGACTCAGTAATCTTTAAAGAAAACCATTTAACATCTTTCATGGAAGTCTATTGTTCAAAAAAAACCCCAAAGCTATTGACATAGCACGTGGAATCAATTTGACAATCACTAATGTAATGGAATTACGGTGATCTTCTACACAAACAATGATTTACCAAAATAAGATTTACCTAGGGGACTTTAAAATCAAGGTATTTTGGTACCAAAAAAGTCTTTCATTTAATTCCCCTTTGCCCCTATGATTCAGATGATCTTTCACTCTACAGTTACGGACTTGGCCAGATTTCTTGGAAAATCAACCTGCAGAGAGGGAGGAGAAAGAACATGCTTGTGAGTATTTACACACTTCCTTTGTTTGTGTATAACTTCGTAATGTGTGGAACGTCTGTTCTGCGTTTAAATTGAAAACAATTGAACATATTTTCGTGTTCGTTTCGGACAAGCGGTGCAGAAAAAGTCCATAAACCTCAACGGCTGCGACTCCTCTGCCAAGAGCTAAGGAGTTAATCCTTTAGTCTACGTCATGACAGTGCTCAGACGACAGAAGTAGAGGCCAGTGTCTGTATTACGACCGAACACCTAACACAGACAGACTCTGCTTGTCAAGCATCCTTCTGTGGACTGTTACCTTCCTTTTAGCTTCCTACCAGCCCTCCAGAAACTGTGCGCTTGTACCAGGAAACAGACACATGTCCAAACTCAAACTGCGCAAGACTGGGCCAAGTGTACTAGACCGCCTATCAACTCTTGTTCGCGAGAAGCTCCTGTAATTGCCAGGTCTATCATTTAACCTGGTCACTCCCGTAGCTCGAGCGATTATACAGACAACCCCGCAGACTTCCAGCATCACCCAGCGCCTCTCTTCCAGATCTGCAGGTAGCAAACGCGAGCGCGGAAGGGAAGGAACACCGTACTTACATCGTATCCTCTGAGAACTGCAAGATGGAAAGCCAGAAGCTGAAGGGGAATAACGCTCAGGATCCCCTGCAGACAGTCTACCGAATGGGGAACTTTGATTGTTCTTTTATTGTTCTTAATTGTCTCGATGTCTTCCTTATCACAAATCACAACAGGTCGCCCCTGCAACAAAGGGAAATGCTGAAGAAAAACAGGTCTGGAAGGTTCTTGTCTCACTTCTGTTCACAGCACCAGTGGCAAAAATTTTTGCTTAATTTAGAACAAAACAGCTTAGCATCCCATGGACATCCCTGTAACGTATTTTGAGGGGAAAACAAATCGCACCAGGCTTCTGCAGCTGCTGCAAAACTTGCACTTGAAATGCCCAGAATATCTATTGAATTCACATTTTAGGCAGGGACACTAGAGCATATAGTTTGGGTGCCCTGTAAACTGCTTTTATATTAAAAAGCAACATTTCTGATGCACTGTGAACTTTTCCAGGTACTTACTTGCCGTGCAATGACCTGCTGGAGAGCGTTCTGGCACTTGGCGTATGTATGGTCCCTCATGATGATCATGATAACGGGCATGAGTTTGTCCACCAGCGCGAGAGGGCCGTGCTTCAGCTCACCTGCCAATATCCCTTCGGAGTGCATGTAGGTAATTTCTTTAATTTTCTAGATGGGGAAAAAAGTCATTCATAAAGCTTTGGGCAAACTTTTAAAATTTTTTTAACCGTAACTGTGGCTTCTTCCACTGTCTTTGTAACTTTGTAAAAATGCGTTCTGGCTCTCCTCAGATCCTCTATGTAGACAAGCCGGCCTGAAAACTGAGATCAAAACAGTGCATCTGGGCTGAGCTGCTTGCAGGCCAGTTCTAACAGCAATGCCCCCGCAGGCCTTACGATCTGCCATCGGCCAACATATCCTCGTAGCCTTGAACTGGGCAGGCAAACGCAAAGAGGACGCGTTTGCGTGTCAGTGGGTGACAGCACTTGCAACAACGGGAATCTCCTCAAAGGTAGAAACTGCAATATACCGGTTTTAGAAAGTACGTGCTCGGTTTTGGATGCTGAGCATTGCTGGAAATGCCACCGCAACAGTTCAGAGAACTGACTTTATTAGGGTGCCCAGTCTGTCGCAGTAAAGCATTCCCAGCGTGAATGCTGAAAATACACACTTTCAACCCACCATAGCCTGTGGCTGTTTACATGACTTGGGTATCTTGAAATGGCAGTCTCGGCAGTGTTAAGGCGAGTTTTAGCTATTTGAGCCAGTACGGCAGCCAACACGCCATAGCTGTTAGCTGCTTTTAAAACAACTTGTAGCTACGTGTCGTTTCCTATGCTGAAATCCGAGGCCCACAGCTAAGTGCGCCTGAACCACCTTTAAATAAAGAAATCTCTTACCAAAGCTCCCTCAAGACATGTAGCATAATGGTAGCCACGTCCCATGATGAGAACAGACTTCTGATGGTACAGCTCTGTGGCTAGCTTCTGGATCTCATCATCCATACTCAACACTTCTTTAATTAAGTCTAGAAGGAAAGAAAAGAATTCAAGTTGTGTGTGCTTATATGCCCATGCCTCTCAAACTACACATACTGTTTACACTTCATATACACAGATAGCAGTGACTTGCATAAAAATTGGACTCAGGTGTTTTAATAGTCCAAATGAGTGGTCTGAAGATATCAGAGAGAACGCGGTTGCACAAGTTATTGCCAACAGCCACGTTGCACGTATCGTGTGGATGTGGCACTCCAGGACATGGTGTTTTGGGTTGATGGCTGGACTAGATGATCTCAGAGGTCTTTTCCAGCCTTAATAATTCTATGATTCCGTGATCCCCTCCGTCTTTCAAAAGCAAAAGTTCAGGCACTGCTGAAGGTCGTCTGTGCTACCGAGTTTCACTTGGCAAGACCCAATAAACGCAGCAGTTTCCCACCTGGCAGTCCCTTTAGACCACGCATGATTTCCTTGCGCCTTTCCTGCATAGAAATTCTGTCATCGCACATCATCAGAGCAAACATCACCAAAGAGACAAACTGGCTGGTATAGGCCTAATGAGAGGGGGGAGAGAGAGAGCAAGCACATGTCAGTAAGACAGTAACCAAACGGTTGCCACCTACTACGTAAAATCCTTAGACTAGCTGTTGAGTTTATTCTTAGCGTGGTACCAAATGGCAGCTTTCATTCCTATTTCATTCCAATTAAGTAGCAAGGATGACCATGAAATTTGCAGGGCAAATCTCATTTGAGCAAATCTCAAAGGGAGACATGCAATGGCATGATCTCCTTACGCTCCAAGAAATTAAGATACAACAAGCAAAATGGAATATTTCCAGGATTCCCTGGCGACTGTTAAATACTATTTTGTGACTGTACCTGTGTCCTTCTTTACTGCAAGTAAATGCTGAAAACACTTAAGACTGGCAGACCCACTGACTGGAGATGTAGGGTGGAAGCCCACTGCTAACATCTGGCCATCGCAACAGAGGGCAGCTAGCTGAAATTTTTTTGGACCGCATTCAAGCAACACAAAGGCAGCTGAAGAGGCAAGTGATTTCCCACCCTGCTTCTTTAAGAACAGATTCTGAACTCTTCACCATGGGAAGGCTCCATATTTGTCTAAGAAGACCATAGCGACTGGTGTCACTGACTTCTGGGGGGTGTGGGGGGGGGAATATCATCTGCACAGGCAAGTGAAATTAGCGCTCAAGTTAAGGCAATTCTATTTGCAAAGCCATTTCAGGGACAGTATCAAACAGCTATTGCAAAGTCTACCGTCTGAAGTCCTTATAAGACAGATGTTATGAAACGGTCTGCGGTGCCAGCCTGGGATTGAAGTTGCTTAGAAATAAGATGAAGGCTTGTAGTATTTCCATCTCTTCCTAAACAATGATCAAACAAACGTTCCTGTTGCTATACGGGAGAAGATTTAAATAGCTCTGAAGGAATCTAGAAAAGCTTCAGTTACGCTGACTAGCCCTTTGACACAGAATGTGATCTACTCTGTTTTGGTGCAGCTGAAGGTTACAGAAGTAAGTAGCACCAAACAGTCGTGCTAACAATGCTTGGGTTGTTTATCGTATGCTCTCAGAATGAAGTTCTGGACAACCTTAGGGCAGGATCTTTTCAAGTTCATATTTCATATACGCACTATGTTGGTAACTCTCTGTATCACCAGAGAGAAAATGCCATTTTCAGTTCTCTCCAAAATGTAATGTTGGCTATGTGAAAACAACCCAGGGACAAACAACTCCTTCAAGAGTTTCTTTTAAGAGACTTATGAATTTTCCATGATCAAATTCCCCAATGAACTATTAAACTCAAATGTGGTTTTTGGCTGAATTTATGTAACAGATTGACATCATCTCGCCTCTAAATATAACTAAATCAAAGCAGATTTCACCATGCAGAAGCAGTTCATCAAAATGAAATGCAGCTAAGTAAGTTATTTTACACTGTATCACGCCTAGCCAGATGCATCAACCACAGAGTAATTCTGTTAGGTGGACATAAATATGGGGTTTCTGTAAAATGCTATTCCCTATTTGCTGAAATTATCGTTTTAATCATGCACTTTCTTTAGTATAGCAGTGCCATTAAGGGCAGTTGCATGCTGTCAAACTTTCTAGAATATTGTCTTTTAATTTCCGTCTTTAGACCTTAGATTAAACCTGCACCTCAAGAGAAATGACGGCAAAGAGGAGAGAGTTCTTGCCTCTTAGGGAATTCTTCCCTCCAAGACCCGTTTGTTTTCAGTGTTTAATATTGCTTCCTTAGAGTATTCCATTTACCCCCCAAAAAAAACAAAAAACAAACAAACAAAAAAACCCAAAAAAGCCCTTTGCAAGGCACAAGAAAAAGAAAAAGAAGAGTGTTGTTGGGCACATGGTCATTAACTATACAATCACTGACAACAACCACTAAGAAGGGAACAGAAAGCATTTAACTGAGGACCCGTGCTGTAGCCAACACTGTCAGGGAGAGTTTCAGTTACAATCATAACAAGTGAGGGTCTATAAACTTTTCCCTTACCTTAGTACTGGCGACCCCGATCTCTGGTCCTGCATTGATATGGACTCCACAATCTGTCTCTCGTGATATAGAGCTGCCAACTGTGTTAGTTATTCCTACAGTTAAGGCCCCTCTCTCTTTGCAGTACCGAAGACCCATCAAAGTATCTGCCGTCTCGCCTGAAAAGACAGGTACGACAGTGCAGCAGTTCAGTACCGGTTGCTGCTGTCACTGCAGATGTAAAAGTGCAGTAATTTCCCAAATAGAATCTTAGAGGTTTGTATTTGCCTGCAAGTCAAAGGAGTCAGTACTTACTTCAGCCCCAGCGCACTGTGTTTTAACCCTATAAAGAAGACAGTGACATCTAGGAAACACAAAACCTAACAATAGTATTTGGTGTATGAAAAATAAATCAGTGTTCTGCTATGGTTAAAAGAAAAAAACAAAGAGAGAATGAAAAAAAAAAAAACCCCACAATTCAAGGGTATCTTCTTCAATGAAACCAACTTACATTCTTTTCCCGGTTAATAAGAATTCACCTGGGGCAGGGTGGGGGGAAAACACGTGTTGGGGAAAGCCGAAGCGTGCAGTGATGCACTGGCGTTAGTTAAGTTACAGCTAGCCCTTTGAGTCCTGCCACCACCTCGCTGCCATGAGATAGGTCATGTCTAAAGCTACTTATTCCCATTCAAAACAGTTTGTGCTATGCAAACACAAGCTGGCTTAGATTGGGGACTTCACCTAACATGTCGATTCAAAAACTCTAGATATAATTTGGTCACAACTATATATATTGGGTCACAACAACCCCACACAACGCTACAGGCTCAGGGAAGAGTGGTTGGAAAGCTGCCCAGCGGAAAAGGACCTGGGGGTGNCCAACCCTAACAATTCTATAAAGCAGCAGAAAAATTGGTTTAAATGAACATGATGGGGAGGAGGAAGGAAACCTTGCACTGTGGTGCTACTTGCAGGCTGAGCTCCAGAGATGGGACTAGAAACAGAAACTACTGTGTATTACATCAAGTGTTACCAGTTTGTGTTTGTCCTAAAAGGACACACCTCTTTTGAGTACTCCTACACGTCTAAGATGACGACAGAGAACCAAACGCCCCAAGGTTAGTTCAGTGCACTCCTCCTTCAGTACACCAGTGGGAAAAAACTGCTCTGCACACTGCGCTACTTAAAGCAAGTCACGTAGGGTGGGAATCTAAGGCTAGAAAAACAGATTTATGGGTGGAAGGAACTGAGGTTATTTGAGCTCAGTATTTATGTTGGTATTGTATTGCCTGATGACCCAGCTCAGGTTCCACAAAAATCTTTGTTAGCTTGCCACATCCAACACTTCAGGGGAAAGACGGTGTGCCCTCAGTCGTGTTCCCGGCCTAGGAAAGTACTGTTTCTAAGGGGAAGAAGCAACATCTGCACACGTATTCCAAAAACCCAGGGAAAACCTGAATGTTTACATGAGCCCCTACAAAGAGAGGATATTCTGAATTATTTGATATGGAGAAAAAATTGCTACCAAAAGAGTATTTTAACCTACAGAGAAAAAGTAACTACTAAATTTAGTATCAAAGCTGAAGATCAGTTATGAAAATCTACAAGGATAAACACACCTAAGAGGAAAAAAATATTGTAGTTTTGTGTTGCAGTTGTCCTTGAAAATATTGTAAATGCAATATACATCACTTTTTTTTAATTATGGTTAAGCCTGTCTTTTAGCTCATATTCCATTCCAAGGATGTTGTATTTTTTGATACTGGTGTGCAATGGTTTCATTTCTTTTGTGGATCCGATCCACCATATAGCTTAGTATTTGGCAGTACTTTAGCTAGAGAACTAAAAGTATTCAAAAGAAACTATCGAGCCGCCTTTACCCAGAGCTCAGTAGCATTTTTTTTTTTTTTAGTCTGTTGATTGATGGAATATGTCCTCACAGAGAAAGGAAACAAGACTACTGTCACCATATGTAAGTCTCAGCTAAACAAAATCATGCACCAGCACGCAGATGGACAGGAGGAGAACCGCTCTGTTTTTTCCCCATCTCCAGCATTTGTGTGACAGTTTCTTCCCTCACGTGTACCACAGGCAACCCTACAGGCAGGCGCAAGAATTTGGCCCTGCTGCCTTTTCCCTCCCAAGCCAGCGTTTACGGGAAAGAGGGGAGTGAGTGGGTGGTAAAGTGAGACCATACCTGACTGGCTGATGAAAAAGCAAACATCATCTCTGAAGACAGGCGTGTTTCTGTCCAAGAAGTCACTGGCTAGCTCAACCATAACAGGTAATTCAGTCAGTTCTTCCAGAACCTGACGGGTCTGGTAAAAGGAGATGTCAGAAAGTTGCGTATTACATCGTGTTTGAAAAACCAAGTGTTTGGAGTACAAAAAAGCCTTCTGGTTGCCACGCACTGGATAATATTACTATCAAAATACTGTGTGAAAAATCGGTGCTGGATTGTATTTTAGTTACTCAGCATAGCCATCCTCAAGCCACACAACTACCCCTCTGAAAAGCGACCCTGCTTTCGGCACCACAAAAAGCCCGTGAGGTCAACTCCTCCCTCACATTGCTCTTAAGTAAGTCTCTCTTAAGTAAGTCTCTCTCACATTGTTCTTCTGTAAATTGTTCTTAAGAAAGTCTCACTTATTATACAAGACTACATATAGATTAGATAATGCAGGGTGTCCTTCTATCCGACTATAACTTGTATTACTGAAGAACTCGGAAACCACCACCTGGATCCAGGCCAAGCCAGAAACTTGTTTTGGCTAGTCGACGGATTACTGTTAACATCATCGTACAGAGCTAGCCGAGACGAACACCACCTTTCTTTCCTGGTCCTTGTAAATCAGTGAACATAGCTGTGTTTTGCAGCATTTCTGAGAGAAGCTAAAGGATTCCTCTGTGAAGTTGCGGAGGACTTTTAATTGCAGTATTATGGGCTGCCAAGCTACCATCTAAAAACACTTCATCTACAGCCGTCGCGTTTTAACCAACGACTAGGTCAGACCCTGATGAAACAGAATCACAGGATGGCTGCACATGTGCAGCCAGTACTTCTGTGAGGTGCAAAGCAAAACCTCTTCGCTGCACCGGGCAAGCACAGGGATGTCTCTAAGCAGGCGCCGTGGCTGTCTGCGTAAATAGCAAAGGAGGAAATCCTATCTGGCTCATGGCAGCCCCTACCTTGCTGCGGCATTTGCATTTTGCTCTTGCATTGTCTCTTGCCTTGCCAACTGTCTTTTACAACAGAGCAGGTTTTGTTTTTTAAAGCTTCCCATAGGAACAGAAGTCACAGACAACATTTTCCTAAGTATTCAAGTTCTTCAGCTTTTTATTTCCTACAGCTGTTGCGGGCGAATTGAAAAGTCTCGTGTATGCAGCTTTCAAAAGGGTCTTCATTCATCAGCGTGCACTTGCTCTATCTTAACCTTAAATCAATCCTTAACCTGCTCGACACAAGCAATACTGTGCCCGGTGTTCAATTCTAGCTACGGTTTGCAAACAGATCAAGACCGACCACTTACCGCAACTCCAGCATGATAACTTGTCCCACAAGCAATAAGGATTAAACGACGACACCTCTGAATCTCCTTAATGTGATCCTTCAACCCTCCGAGATTTACTGTAAGCAAGATTCAGAGAGTAAAGTTAGGCTGGCCAAATAAGAGAAATTCTCAAGACTACCGGTGCTAACACACAGCACCCTCCAATCTCCATCAACCACTTTGTAAAAAAGCCATCACGAAAAGTAATCCTGCCACCAGCACATGCAACTCTGGAAGCACTCCCTGCAAGACATGCACATCGTCTCACACCAGCATGTTTTAATCTCCCACATCATCACCTACTTCCTCCTCTGTAACTACTGCGAATAACTACTAGCTGTCAAAAATAAAGGAGGCTTCATCTCAATTACCAGTGTAGTCATCAAAGTTGACCCTTCCTCTCATTGTATTAACGACAGATTCTGGCTGTTCAAAAATTTCCTTCTGCATAAATGAGCTGAAGTTACCTATAAAAGAAAGAAACAGACAAAACAAGTGAGAACACTTTATGTTACGTCCTGGTAATTTACATTTTTCCTATAGGGAAAAGCTTGGACCAGAGTCACTAACAGGCCAGTTACCTGTCAGAGATTATTAAAATTATGCTTTTTTTTTTTTTAATACCAGAGCATCAGCTTATCATAAGAGCTAGACTCAAGTTACTAGAGTGTGTCAATGAAGGGTCAGATCTGGAATGGGAAGCCTGCTAGGGATCAATCTTCGAAAAAAATAGATGCCTCCAAGCAGGAGGCAAAATCCTCAGCCCCCTCTGATCTACTTGGCCCTGCTTTTAACACAGGGATCCGTCGGGCCAGATGACCTCCAGAGGTCTTCTTCAACCTGACTTATTCTGTGACTCCAGGGAGGACCTGTGCATCTACACAGGTGACATCCAAAAGATTTTACCCTTCATAATTTGCTGAAGTTCCATCTGCAGGGTTTGGACAGCACGTCCAGGGTGATCGCCTGCTGTGCGTTTAATCCGGTGGATGGAAAGACGGCCATCGACCACAGCTGCTACATCATCATCTTCAAGGAAAATCACTCTGTTGGTATGCTCAATGACAGCACTATAAAAGCATACACCATTTGCCATAAGACATTATTCTTCACAGAAGGATGAGGGCTACAGCCCTATTTATAATCCAACATACAGCTTTTGATTCAAGAAAGTTACTCATTTCAATGGAATTTCTTTTAAAATAAAAGGAGTACTGTAAAGTAGATTTCCACACTGCCAATATAACCGGATTTTTTCCACCTACCTCATTATTAATTTCAGTGCCTGCTTTAAGAAGAAACTATGAATTCCTCAGACAAAGCAGCATGTGCAGCAATGTGATCTAACCATGAGGAGCCAGAGTGGAAGTCAGGAAGACAGTAATTTGCCCTCGCACACAGGATGCTCAACTATAGGTACAGGTTCCTTTCTTGGTTTTTCCAGTGATAAGCCATCGTTCCTCCCTGCATCTCATTTTCCCATCTGTAAAACCGGGGACAGCTTGGCCACCTGTTAAAGTACTTCGAGATCCACCCAGAAGTGCTCCAAGAATTAGGTACTGTTGAATGCCTTCCCTGCCTGCAGTTTACTTGGGGAACGTCAATATTGGAATTACCAGTGGGGTTTAAAATCTTTGACCAGATTTTAGTCTGTGCTCTCTCTCAGTTGAGCAAGGCGAGCTGTACTGAAGTACATCAGCTCCGTGTTTTAGTAGCTTTTGTTCTGACCTCGGGCAAGTCACTGGAAAGCTCTCTAAAATCAGAACACATCAAGGGTGTCCCAAGACTCTCCAAATGCTCTGACAAGAAGAGCTGCAGAAGTCAACTACAGCAGCATTGTTACATTTCTGGAACAAATATTCATTTCCCTAATATAGAGGAAATCTGAAGTTCTGGTAAGGCTGCTGTCAAGTTAGTCTCTCCTCCCTCCACGAGGATGAAAATAAGCCACCTTTGATGACAACGGAATTGCACGTGTGCAGAGATCCCCGGAGAATCAACACTATTCCCCTGATAATTAGCATCTGCCCTGTTAATTTAGGTCACTACTCTCTCAGGTTTCTGGTCACTCACCTCTGGAATCTTCTCAACAGATGTGCTTGAAGGAGGACACCACCACTATTCCAAAGCCAGTGTTCCTTTCTTTAACAGACACTCTCATCTAACCTCTGTCTCCTTCAGGGCCATGTATGGCAGCTAGTTCATGTTTGTAAAGTAACGGCCACATGTACATAATTTACTGTTCTTCATAATGAAACCACAGCCTCCCCATCTCTAGTTCAAGGCCTTGGCTTTAAATGGCATATTTTTATACACGCTAAAAGATACTGAAAAAGGTTACCTAGCATCAGAAGCAAAGTAGTACTCCACAGCTTTCTCCTCAACAGGGAAAAGGCAGGTGGTACTGTCAACACGAGACAGGTTGCAGCTGCCCTTCTTGTCTTTACCTGGAAGACACGAGGATTAGGTACCCCACGTACTGACGAGTCCGGAACGCCACCGCAGCGCCAGCCTCAAGCAGAGGCCCCAAGGCACAGTACCAACATGAAGCACTATTTTCATCGCTGTGCGTGGTCACAGTACATTTAACAGTGACAATAGAAGAGGGCAGCGTACCAGCACTCGTGGTGGTGTGCCCTCTCGCAGTCTGCTTGCAAGGTTTTTATGCGCTTTTGAATTAAGCCTGCAAGTGTAATGTTAGCGCAGAGTTTTAAGTTTAGAGCGTAAAAATTAAAATGGAGGTTTATGTGTTGCCCCAGTAGGAGAAGAGAATTCAAGCTGCTTTATGAGCAGTCACAATCACCCATGCTTTCCTGGTTGAATCTGCCCTGTTTACCATTTTAAGTTTCTCCTGTGCTCCTGTTTCACTAACTTTCCTGAGGCTATAAGAAAGCGAGCAGGACTGCTCTTTCTTTGTCAATTATTCTCAGCACTGAGGAAATTCTTTCAGAGCTGCCACCTGTGCAACCGCACTGTTCCACTGAGCACCGGCAGATGTAACCCAAGCCTACTGTTGTCTGGCTGAGCTAACGTGTTCAGACGCAGATCAGGAAATACACGACTGAGTTCTCGACGTTGTTCCTGAGCTATCAAATACAACCACCTGATGGAACAAGTTCTTGTTCTGATCCAAAAATTGTACAGCTGGCAAACTGCTGCGAGCCTTACGCCATTACCAGGGAAGTATCTAGGTGTACCAAAGGAGATAGGACTAAGAGTCAAGTTCTGGAAAACTCATACTAAGCCTTTAAAAAAGTTCCATGTTTCACCAGGGATCCTTTCTGAAGTTCTCTGGCAATTCTCAACACTCTGCCGCCTCTTTAACTGCAGAAAATACTTCTCAGTGGTGAAGCTCATCGGGAATGCAGATGAGGACCTACTGCTCAAACATAATTATTTGCCAGTTGTTGTGCACGGTACAGTAAGGGGTGGGGGTGGATTAATCAGCTTATCCAGCAAAACATGACTACTGCTGAAGAATAACAATGTTGAAGTTACTCTATTATATATTTATTCTGTAAGCTCTAATATTGTGTTTCACCTACTGGACACTGATCTGATTCAGTGATATACATAGAGCTCATGACATTTAGATTTATACTTCTGTAAATGAAAACGTAGAGGAAAAAATACTGCTTTCATGTTGATACTCAATAAGAAGGTTCCACCCAGCCAACAGTTTAGAGCCCTTCACTTTAGTTCTTAGGTCAGTAAACGAGGAAAACAACTCTGTTGTTGAGACAGGACAGACTGATTTGTCGTCGAGAAAGGACAGAGCGAAGGCGTTAGTGGCCGTTGTCCAACCGAAGCACCCCTACTTGATCAAAACATGCAAATTCGGTTTCTCCAAAGACGACATTTCTCTGCATTGGCTTTATTATGTTGCATTGCTTTCCTGTATTACAGATCCTACACCGAGCTGCAACCAGAACATGCTCTTACTGTGCACATACACGTGCGCTGTACATATATCTTACCAAGGAGCAACTGAAAAGTCACAGCGAGCACTATCAACCAATAATGGTTATGTGAAAGGTGGATCTGTCCACAGATTCATCTGGGGATAACCTGGATTGTTGCTTTACAGCACCTACCTCCCATTTACTAGAATTTGGAAGCAACACAGGTATAATCTTTTAATCTTTTCCCTTCTAAATCAAAGAACGGAGACACCACGGAGAACTAACACAGGCAGAGTAAAAACTGGGCGGGGGGGTGGTATGTTTTCAGTATATTTTGGTACCACCCCACTCTCCATTCTGACAATCCCAAGCATACGGCAGTTCTGCAAAGGCACTACAGCACAGATTCACATAGCTGCTTCTTAATAGATTCTTCCATGGCTGCTTGAGCAGCATTAAAATTTTGATTTCTGTAAGGGGTGTTTCCAGATGACAGCATTATACAGCTAACGAAACAACGATTATGGTCAAAGATACTCAAATCCACGTTTCATAGGGTCCATTTTTCAGAAAAGCCTCAGTGCCCCTGAAAGCTGAGGGGGTTTGGTTCTTAAACCCCTTGGGAATTAAGCTGACTTCAGAATTTCACTCCAAACACTTCACACTGACTTAAGAGAGAGAGAGGTTTGGTGAAAAGAAACAAAACCTCGCCAAACGTTTGGATTCAGGTAAACCAGCTGCTGACAGGGAACAAACACAGTTCACCTTTCAACAAATGGAGGTTTGTTTCTCCTCCGGCAAAAGCACACAGATTTCACCCACTGAGCTGTCAGTGCCTGAGGCTGGAATCACATTTATTTACAGTCGTTAAGAGTCAGATCCTCTCCTCTTACAGAAGAGCACTCTCCTGCTTCAGGTGTGAACTTTAAAAAAATTAAGTACTGAATGTAAATTTAAAATGCTTCACCCTGATAAGGGAGCAAAGGGAGGCAAGTTCCAGCCTCAGGCCAACCTTACTGCTTCTGCCAGAAGGTGCAAATCAGATTCACCCTACGATCAGGAGGGAGGATGTCGCTCTCTGGCAACCTGAACTCCAGAAGGAATTTTGGAGAATGCTTGCATTAGGATTATTAGCAGCCTCCCAATAGGGTTCCACTCTTTTTGTTTTGTGATATTTTGTTTGTTTGTTTTTTTGTGTTTAAGGTAACTTACTGTTTCCTTCTGTAATCAGAACTGCAGGGAGCACACAGCACAACCTGTGCCAAGTCATCGATTTCGCGCATATGCCGAGCATGATGTCAGAATATTTGAAATGGGATGGGTGGACTGGTGGGTGGATTTTCCTGTGTGTTGCTCATGGTGTTTCTGATCAAGAAGGAATTCTGATTACCTCATTTGTTTCACTACATGGAAAGCAATAACAACATATTAGAGACCATGCGTTATTTCTCATTTATGATTCCTCTCCTAAAGAGCTTCAGGATTTGTCCGAAATTTCAAGCATAAGATTTTCCCTGGTCGGCACCTTCCTCCATCTTTATGGATATTCCATCAAAAGAATGATCCCTAGATTGTACAGCTGAAAGTGTAATTGGAAAAACAAAACAAAACAAACTTCAGATTATAGTGAAAAAAAAAAAAAGCGTCATATACATCAAGGATTACCGCTTATTATCCAACATCAACCAAGAGTAAGTGCAGACAAAGCTTACTGGGGCTGGTTCTCCACGTTACCTTGCAGCAAGCTATCATTAGCAAGTCCGCTCGGAAGCAGCAAGACATACTGCGCCAGTACATCGTTTTGACCACTGCAGCGCGTAGAGCACTAGTCCAGTGCCCAGTAACTGAACAGGTTCAGACTCCTCCGACAACGGTAAATTACGGGGTAGTTCTTAGCCACTTTTCATTTACAAGGGTGCAACTATGTGTCTACGGTGGTAAAACACAGGTGTGAGAGAAAGATGGACGGATAACAGATTGCCACACAAAAAAAAATTAAAATTCTACTTTTTAAAAATTATCTTGGGGGAGCCAGGAAAAGGTTTGTGACAGGGAAAAGCCTGTAGCCTTCAACGCACGGTCATTTTTGTTCTTGAAAGCAACCAAGTCCACGAATGCCAACATGCCACACACAAAATATAAACTTAAGTATCCAAGTTTAGCTGTTAACTTTACTATACTGAACTATTCTATTTTATTTTTTTCTACTGCATTAAGATGTGTTTTCCTTGCAACCACTGGACGTTAAAGCTTGGATTATAAAACAAGAGGTCAGATACTTCCAAGGAGTGGAAGTACATCCCTCCGCAGACTACCTTGAGGTGGTATAGCATGTGGTTAAAAACTTACTTTAAAAAAAAATTAAAAATAAAAAAAAATTTTTTTTTATAATGGCTTAACGTACAGATTCCAGTTTAAAAGTGTAATACGTATTCCAGAGCACGCAACTGCTTGTGAAACGCTATGCTTGTACACTGGAGTGAGCGCGACTGGCAGGTGGTTCCCATGGGGAGGGCAGCGCTCACACTTACCCGTCCGGTAGAGTATCGGGATGTGGTCGGTGGAGAGCTTGTGCTCGCTGCGCACTCCTATTAGCAGGGGGCTGCCTCGCCTGCAAGAAGTCATCAAGTTACAGCCCTCAGCACCCAAAGATTCATCACCCCAGCATCCGACCTGAAAGGACTCTTGTTCTCCAGCACAGCGACTGAACTGAGCTCAAAAAGGGCGAGCTCCTCCCAGGTAAGTTGTTAGTGCTGCAAACACGGCAGGCCACAAGACGGAGCGAAAGAATCTCTGAATAAACACAACGCAAGGACATGAGGAATCTGTCTCAAGTTTAGTGGAAACTCTGCAAGAGTAACTGCAATCCCACAGACGCTTGTACCAGGAGCACACCGGCTGTTGCTCACCATACGTGTCTACAAACAGCTATCAGCACCAAAATTCAAAGCCTCTGCGAGGCATGTGGATGGTCAAACCAACCCAACTGATGCTGATGTTTAAAAGTGGAGTAGAAAACCTGAACACCAGGCTGGCCCAACTTCAAGTCAAACAGAGGACTTGTCTAAAAGCTGCCACAAATGCAAACACAAAGGAAGAGAGAAAACCGTCTCCTCCCAAAGTTCAACCAAGAACCAAGGCAACCAGAGCCTACTGAAAAAGCTGTTCCAGACCAGCTGTGATACAGGTGGTTGCTAAGAGATTTTTTGAAACATTTTGGGGAATTTTCTGTTATGATCAATGGAAAACAAGAGAAAGGAAATAAAAAGCAACCGCCACCCTCACCCCGGCATATACAGCGTGATGAGAACAACCTCTACCTCATCGTCTTCTACCTTGGGGGGGCAAAAGAAGTGATATACAGGGTGCAACATGAACGTTCCTTCCCATGGCAATACTCACCTGGTACCGACCGCCTGACCAGGATAATGAACGCTTTTGAACACGAGGGCAAAAGCGCCTTCCTGGAACAAGAGAAATACAAACTGTTTATCCTTTCGTTGGAGGCCTGGGCCACCATTCCAGGAATCCCAGTACAGGAGCTGCACCTGTGCTTCTGCAAACACGAGGCAGCGAACAGAAGGCTTCACAGCCGCCTGCAGAAGCACCAAAAGCTCCAGGCACCTGGTTCTGGAAGGGCGGCCCTCCCCTGAGGCTGGGTAGCTCATCCCCAACTACTTAAGGAGCGTTCTGAACTCCCAGACAGACACTGCACTCGGACATCCCTGCCTACCCGCGCAACTGCTCCTGCGTTAGTTCAGAGTGCAGCGAGGGGACTTACAAAGACCAAGTAAAAGAAGAGCCAAAACTCTGGGGTGTTTGCTCAGGTGCCACTGAACGTACAGGCGAGGCACCACAACCGGCCAGCAAAATGTGTTCTTGGTCTGCTGCTCCTACAGCTCCTGCCAAGCAAATCACTGAAAAACTGTCTCTCCCGAGCAAGAGGTAAGTTGCAGATGGATCCTGTTCCTGTGCACAGCTGGGCAAGAACTGACACGTGGAACCACACGCTATGCCGTGGAATTCCCACAAGGGGTCAGCATCTATTCCAGATGGAGGTTCTGGGGAAGACTGGAAGCACGGACTTTTCACTCTGTCCCACACCAGCTCCCGCTCCCCGCACGCTCGCCACCCGACACACCAGGGACTGCCTGCCTCCAGATACTGTCGCGCCCCCAGCTGTAGACAGTTTTCACATGAGTAATGACTAATGTTGAAGAAAAACGAATGTCTGTCTGAGATGACCCGTCAGAGGCAGGAAAGACAAAAACAGTCCTTAGCGTGTGCCGCAGAACGTCCTGTGGCACAGTCTGGCATAGGCACCGTGCTGCAACGGCCAGGTTACCCTGGGCAATACTGGAGTGGGGTTGTTATTTTGTGGGCACGTGTCTGTCTGTCTGCGTTGGTGTGGGTCCGCACCCCGCTCCCAGCATTACCAGCTGCTGGATGACCCTCTCCACCAGGGTGGTGAAGCTGATGTCGTCGCTGTCCCGGTTGTCGTACATGTACTTGACCAGTTTGGCGATGCTCTCCGTGTCCGTCTCCGACTCGAAGTCGTAGCCCTTGCTCTCCTGCAGCAACAGCACGCCTTGGGGAACCGGCCCTCTGCCTTCCCTTCCCGCCTTGCTTTTCCTTCCTTGTCTTCCCTTTCTTTCCAGACCTGCTTTTCCTCCCTTCGTTTCCTTCTTTCCTCTTCTCTTTTGCTTTTCCTTCCTTTCCCTCCTTTTTCCTTCCTTTGTTCCTGCATTTCCTTTTCCTTCCTTTTCCCCCACCTTCCTTCCTTCCTGCCTTTCCTTTTATTCCCCCCTTTCCTTTCTTCTGCTGTTAACTTTTTCCTTTCCTTTTTCTCCTGCCTTCCCTTTTCTCCTGCCTTCCTCCCAACCTCTTCTTTTTCCTTTTTTCTCACCTTCCCTTTTTCCTTCCTCTCCTTTTTTCCAGCCTTCCCTCCTGCCTTTCCTCTTCCTTTCTTTCCTGCCTTTCCTTTTATTCCCCCCTTTCCTTTCTTCTGCTGTTAACTTTTTCCTTTCCTTTTTCTCCTGCCTTCCCTTTTCTCCTGCCTTCCTCCCAACCTCTTCTTTTTCCTTTTTTCTCACCTTCCCTTTTTCCTTCCTCTCCTTTTTTCCAGCCTTCCCTCCTGCCTTTCCTCTTCCTTTCTTTCCTGCCTTTCCTTTTTCCTCCCTTCATACTTTGCTTTTATCTTCCTTTTTCTTTCCTGCCTTTCCTTGCTTTTATCATTCCATACTGCGTTTCCTCTTCCTTTTTTCCCCTCCTCTTTTTCCATTCTTCCCCCGCCCTTCCTCTTCCTTCTTCCTTTGTACTTTGCTTTCATCCTTCTTTCCCACCTTTCCTCTTCCTTTTTCTCTTTCCATTTCCTTTTCCTTTCCTCATCTCCTTCCTTCCTGCCTTTCCTCTTTTCCTTCTATCCTACCTTTCGTCTTCCTTCCTTTTTTGCGTCCCCAACTTTTCGCCTTCCTTCTTTCAGGCCTTTCTTTCCCTCCTGCATTTTACTCTTTTCTGCCTTTCCTTTTTTCTTTTCTTCTTTCCTTTTTATCTTCCTGCCTTACTCATAATTTCCTTTCTTTCATCATCCCTTCCTGCCTTTCCTTTTCCTTCCCCCCTGCATTTCCTCTTTCTTCCTTTCCTTCCTTCCCTTTTATCCTCTTCCATCCTTTTCCTTCTTATTCTTTCCTTCTTCCCCTCTCCTGACTTTCCCTTTTTTCCTTCTTTCTTTTTCTCCTGCTTTCTTTGTTTTCTTTTTCCTTCCCTCTTTCCTGCCTCCCCTTTTCCCTGCCTTCTTTCCTGGCCTTCCTTTTCCTCACCTATTCTCTCCTTCCTTTCCTCCTTCATTTTCTCCTTCTTTTCCTGCATTTCCCCTCCTTTCCTTTCTTCCTTCTTTCCTGCCTTTTCCTTCCTCTTTTTTCCTTCCTTCCCTCCCCTTTTCCTTGGACTTCTTTTCCTTTCTCCTATTTCCTTTTCATTCTTTTCCCTCCTTTCCTTTCTTCCTTCTTTCCTGCCTTTTCCTTCCTCTTTTTTCCTTCCTTCCCTCCCCTTTTCCTTGGACTTCTTTTCCTTTCTCCTATTTCCTTTTCATTCTTTTCCCTCCTTTCCTTTCCTTGCCTCCTATTTCTTCTTCTCTACCTTTCCTTCCCCGTTTTCTTCTTCCTTTTTTCTTTTTTTCCTTTTTTTCTTCTTCTTTTCCCTTTCCTTCATTTCCTTGCCCTAACTTTTCACTTACTTTCCCTTTCATCCCTCCTTCTTCCCTTTTCCTTCCATCTCTCCGTTCTCCTCCATCCACATCTCCTTCCTTTTCCTTCTGCTTCCCTCCTGCCTTCCCACTCCGTTAGCGCGAGCGAGAAGAGAGCGAGAAGAGAGCGAGCGCGGAGCGGCGTGAGCGCCAGCGGAGAAGCGAGCGGGGAGCGCGCGCAAGATGGAGAGCGCGAGGACGTGCAAGTGGAAAAGGG
Organism: Scopus umbretta; assembly: GCA_013400535.1. Lineage (NCBI taxonomy): Eukaryota > Metazoa > Chordata > Aves > Pelecaniformes > Scopidae > Scopus > Scopus umbretta. The sequence goes on from VZTL01075052.1 coordinate 58,586, forward strand.
AGCGCAACTGCGAGGAGGCGAGCGCGACTGGGGGAGTCACGGTTTAAGCGTGAGCGGGTTCGAGCGCAAACGCGGCGTGCATGCGCCCCCGAGCGCGAGCTGGGCGCGCGCGAGACGAAGGGCGGGTGAGCACGAGCGCAAGAAGGAGCGGGGAGGCTGAGCGTGAGCCGGCCGGCTACGGGGAGCGCGCGGGAGGAGCGAGGGTGCAGGAGTGAAGCGAGGGGGGCGCGGGAGGGAGCGTGAATGGAGGTGAGCGTGAGTGGCGGCGCGAGTGAGGGAGCGTGAGAGAGTGAGGAATGTGAGTGGGGGGAGCGTGAGTGGAAGAGGAGGAGGGAGGGAATGGGGAGGGAGGTGGGAGTGCAGAGGAGCGCGAGTGGGAGGTGAGCGTGAGTAGGGAAGGGGAGCGTGGAGGCGTGTGCAAGTGTGAGTAAGGGAGTGAAAAAGTGCGAGAATATGAGCCGGGGAGTGAGAACGGAGAGCGAGTGCGAGTTGGTGAGTGAGCGTGAGGAATACGGGGCGGCGTGAGAGCGGGAGAGCGTGCGAGAGGGTGAGCGGGAGAGTGAATAGGGCAAGTGTGAGTGGGGGAATGAGTAGAGGAGTGAGTGTGAGTGGGGAGTGTGAGTTGGGGTGTGTGAGTGGGAGAGAGTGTGAGTAGGGGAGTGAGTGGAGGAGTGAGAGTGAGGGAATGAGTAGGGGAATTGAGTCTGCGTGGTAGAGTGAGTGGAGGAGTGTTGAGTGGAAGGGTAATGAGTACGAGAATATGAATGGGGTGAGGGTGAGTGGGGAGCACGAGAAGAGTGAGGGAGTGAGAGTGTGAGCGTGGGGAATGGGGGAGTGAGTGGGGGAGTGAGTGCAAGTGGGGAGTGTAGAAGTGAGTGGGAGAATGAGTGGGGGAACAAGGAAGGTGAGAGTGAGAGTGGGAGGGTTGCGTGTGGATAGGGGAGTGAGAGAGTGTGCGGAATGGGGTAGTGAGCATGAGTGGGAGAGTGAGTGTGAGCGGAGGAGTGCGAGTAGAGGAGTGAATTGAGTGTGTGCATGTGAGTGGGGGAACAGAGTAATGAGTGGGGGAGTATAAGCGTGAGTGGGGAACGAGTGGAGGAGCGGGAGTGTGTGGGGTGGGAGGGAGTTTAAGTGGGTGAGTGCAAGTGGGGGATGGTGAGTGTAAGAGGGGGTGAGTGTGAAAATACGATACAGGGAGTGTTAACGAAGGGGGAGCGGAGGAGGGCGAGTGGGAAAGGGAGCGTGAGTGGGGGTGTAAGGGAGCGGGGCAGAGTGTGAGTGGGGAGTGAGCGTGCGAATCCAAGGAGGGGCGCGAGTGGGGAAGCGTGGGAGAGCAAAAGGAGTAGGGGAGCGAGTGTCTCGCAGACGCGCGTCACTCACCAGGAATTTCCGCAGGTCCTTGTAGTTGGTGATGATGCCGTTGTGGATGACGATGAACTCTGGGGACAGAGGGAAGGCCCCGCTCAGCCCCACGGCAGCCCCTGGCCTGGCAGCAGGTGCCCGCGCGACACAGGCGGCAGAGAGCGCGGACTATAAAACAGTGCGAACAGCCGCGCTCGGCAGAATAACGAGAAGCGTTTCACCTCCTGGTGTGGCCCCCTTGCTCTGCCCCACTTGCCCTGGCTGGCAACGGCAGAGGATAATAACGACCCGGGTGGGACTAGGGCTGCGGAGATCCTGCAAAGCTTCTGCAGGCGCTGGGCAGCTTCCAGCCTGCTGGCAGCAATTAAACACCGCGCTCCTCCTGCCAGCTTGCCGGTGCCGCTCCTCGGGCCGAGCACTAACCAAGCTGCCTGCTGCAGCAGCGCAGAGCGGAGCAATCCCCTGCCGTACAGTGGTGATTACGAAAAACACATAAACAAACAGCGGGTGGGGGGAAGCATACACAACTCCAGTCCAAGAAAAAAAGCCACAAAAATTCTTACCATTCGGATTTCATTCTGTGTTTACCCCCCTTGCACTGTGCCCATGCACCCAGCGACCCTCCGGGCACTAATCCCAACCCTTCCGGAGATCATCCACTGCTGTGAACGTACCCGGCGGCCAGAAATCAAGCCCAAACCCTTCCAGCTTCACAGCAACTGGGCTTGGCACCATGGCCTGCAGTAAACCCGCTGCCCCGGGTCCCTCCCTGTGACACACCAGGCATCGGAGGCGGCAGCAAACTTTTCCAGACTCCCCAGGACCTGCTGAGGAGCGCGCGGCTCCTCAAGCAAACACGCTCACCGTTGTTTTTATCCGAGCGTTGCGGGTGGCTGTTGATAGGGCTGGGCTCGCCATGGGTAGCCCAACGGGTATGGGCGATTCCAAGGTGCACGTCAAACTCGATGTCGAGGTCCATGTCCTGTTGCTCTGCGGCAGAAGTAGGAGAAGTTTTTAGTGCTGAGGGGCTGTCCCTACCCCAAAGTCAAGGTGGGAGTGACACCAGGCCTCCAGGGTCCACAGGACAGCAATACTGACAGGGGAACAGAGTCAGCAAATCCAACAAAACGTCAAGCATGCTTTCGGGGGATTGAGAATGCAGATGCACGCAAGCAGCCTCCCTGCATTCCTCACCCCGCCAAAATAAAAAGCAATTTTTAAGAAAGAATTCAACCTTAATTTCTCTCTCTGGGGTGCACCTTGCCCTCCTGTCACCTCCCGTACCCCGTCAGCTGTGACTGAACCGGCCCATTTCACAGTTACATGCCGCTATCGTTAGAATATTCATCCCTAATCCTTGTCCCTAGAAAGCGTACCATTGATGTTAATATTTCTTTGGGGGGAAAAAAAAAAAGATTCCTTTTGTTCTACAAGTATCTCCACAATCTCTTTAGAGCTGTATAGCCTGCAATTTTCTTGAGCAGGCAAACATTTCTTCAGAAATATTTAGAATATCTTCTATTTCTGTAACACACAGACCACCTCACCTGCCTTTCAGCCCCTGGTTTTCTCTACACTAGGATTAGACCTACCCACCTTCCTTTCGGATAAACAGCACTCTGCACTGTGAGGTTAACACTAGCGTGGGTTAAAAAAATGTGAAGTTACAGCAACACAGCAGCTCTTGAATGCAAACTAGAGACCCTGGCTCCTCTGAAGAGCATCTTCCCCTTCTCACGCAGCTCACCTGTATTCCATGTTTCTGCACAGACTTAACGAGCTTAACGTTTAAATCAAGGGAACATGAAGAGGCAGAAGCAGACGCAGGAGACCTCACTCTCTGTGTTCTCATCAAGTTGACAGTTACGCACGTACATCGGGGCTTTCCTGAAGCCAGTTGCTTAGCCCAGCACTACTTGGATGGGCAGATTTAGCAGAGACAAGCCTTACGTACAGAAATTTTAATTTCAACTGGTGAAGCTAATAGAGTATTTTTCTTTTTCTGCCCGAGCTCTAGGTCTCTGATAATTATCTCCCAGCGATTCCTCTTTCCCCAGTTTAAGGAATTTTTTGTTTGTGGTTTTTTTAGCAGTGGTTTTGGGTTTTTTTTTTTTTCTTCTTTTGTTTTTCTTTTTTTGGCCTGTTTTCAAAATGTATTTCTGGTCTATTTTATTTTAATAGGATGTGATTCGTTTGTCTTGAGAAATCAGGACTTCTCTGTAATTTTCATTACAACATCCACAGGATCACCGGGTTCTTCACAGCAACGCGCAAGTGTTTACACCTCTGGCGCTTTATACACAGTTATTTGGAAATACAGTATTCCTGGGTAAACCAGGTGACATTCAAAACACAAATGAGATGGAAGGGCAGTTCAAGGAAAGAAAGCAGGCAAAGAATGGAGGGGAAATACATACTGTGAACTTCCTCATCCAGAGCCTTCACTTTCCCCTTCTGTTTGATAAGCTGGATCTTGCAAGCATTGGCTTCCCAGTCTTTGTCGTTTCCGCCATCGATGCCCACACCTAAGCACCGCCATGGAATATGAAGAAAGAGTGTGAAGCGCAAAAGGTATATTACAATATTTTATGTAAACAAATACTGCTGATTTTTTTTTTTTTTTTTTACAGTGCCCTTTCTCCCCTGCAGCCGACCCTCCAAATAAAGGCAAGAAACCCCTTAGATTAGAAGTAAGTTTTCCCTTTGTCATCCTGTAGGTATTTTAAAAGCCTTAGATAACAGGCATCAAGAACATCATAGAAATCTGTATACGGAAAGCTAATCCAAACCTGTGACCACATAATCACAGGCACATCCAATTTGTGTTTCAGCTTTCTTCAAAAGCAGAAGACAGTAGGAACTGTTCACAAGTGCACACAAAATATCATTTACAAGCCAAAATTCAAAAAGGAACCACCGTTGCTCAGAAAGAGCTACCTGCAGAATCATAGCCTCTGTACTCCAGCCGCTGGAGCCCTTTGATAAGGGTCTCCAGGATCTCCCGTCTTGTCCGGGGAACATGGTAGTTCAGGTAAGCAAAGATGCCTGCATGGGGAAAAAGAACATCATCTTGTAACAAATCACAGCTGAGGAAACTCTGTACGTGCCATCTACTTAGCACGGGCACCAAGTTAAAACTCAAACAGGCCTTCGTGCTGCAGGAAGGTACACTGCGCTTGTAGCTTTTCCTTACCCCACCTGAGGTCCAAGGGAGAAGATGTCGCTAACATTTACAAGGTCAAACCTAACCGCGAAACGCCAGCATCCTTCTCATGACACTGAAAGCAACTAGAGAGGACAAGCCCGGGCGTGATGGGAGAAAGAATTTCCACGTGAGCTGGACCTGCACGACAGAATGAGCTGCCAGGAGACAATGCAGTGGAGGGGAAACTAATCACTCCAGACGAAAAATTCGAGGTTCACTAATGCTGAGCTTTGCACGCTGAAGAACCATCTTCAAAGGGAATTCTTCCCCGAGTAGCTTTCTTTAAGTTCTTCCCACAGACTCACCAAGGAAAAAAAAAAAAAAATCATTTAACTCATGCAAACTAACACCCTCAAACTAATGGAGCTATTTTCCTGTAGGTTGCAAAGGAAGATAAACTCTTACTTCTATTTTTAAGCAGTGATGGGGAGATGCGAATTCCTCGATCTCTAATGCCAACTATGGCTCTATTTCAGAAAGGTTTCCTTTGGTGCCATCATGAAGCAGTAGCATGAGAAGGCATTTACAGGGTGCTACAAGTACCTTTACTTGAAATCTACCATTTCACCCTGCCGAACATTTTAAAGGAGAAAAATATCTGCACGGAATAAAAGCAAGACAGGTTTCACACAAACATCCATATATGTAAGCGACTGGTAATCCAAGGTTTGTAATTTGAGAAACTTTATCAAAACCTTTTGAGGAGAACAGAGTTCAGTCGCGCGCACACACAAAACCAAAGTCCTTTTAAAGCCATCCCAAATCTTTTATTTTTTCCTCATAGTACTGCCATACATCCCGCCTCACAGTTCCCAAACTTTTCTTCATGTGAGAAATTTTGCTCCCAAGATGACTTTTGGAACACTATCTTTGTTTACACACAGTTTATTTTAAGGAACATTTGAAAAACTGCATTCTTAAGCTGTTTGTGTTTTGGAATTAAACTAAATAATTCAAAGCCTTCTGATATCTTAATTTATAAGTAGAAATACAAGCTATTCAGAGTTGATGGAAGCACTGAATACCACAGAGCAAAGCGCTGAAATGTTTACAAGGGACTTTTTAGCCTGAGCAGGGACAAGAAGGTCGTACGCAGGCATGTACCAATCTGACACTCTCCCATTCCTCTCCCTTTCCCATGGCTACAAGTCTCAGGATAAGTTTGTCATAAGCTTCATCTTCCCATTCCCAAAGCACCAGCATGAGAAGCTACATCTCCCCGCAGTTCTGCTGCAAGAAACCCCCACACCATGTCTCATTTATTTTCCTCCACATTGCTAGAAAAAGTTAGATGCACGTTCTATTGTTCCTCCTTCTTAAACCACCTAGTCAGATGGGAGGGGAGGTTCTAACTTGGTTTCTTTTGCTTCTACCTTCACTTCCCCCAAACCCAAAGCTTTTTCTGATAACCACTTACAAGACTAGCAGGACAAAGTTTATAAAAATTTGCGGTTTCACTTCCATTGCTCCTGACATCCCAAACCAATCATGCACACGGGCCTGCTTCTGCCACCTCCTGATGGCATTTGTTCAGCTTCAACGTCGGTTCCAGTAACTGCATGGACAGAGTGAGGTCCTCCCAAACAGACCTCGGAATTCACAGCTAAAAGCTCAACAGATAATAAAACACTAACAGCAGTTACCAGCCTTTGCTGTATTTCAAAAGCCTCCTCTGAGAGATACTTCCCCCACACTCTCCATCTCCAAACCCTCCTCCCCACCCTTCTGGCAAAAAAAAAAAAAGTTTTCCAATTTGAGTACTTAGCTCACTCTGTTTCTAAAAACTGCATTCTTCAGGGAAACAGCAACCTCCCTGTTTACAAGTGAACTGACTCCAAATAGCTGTCATCCAGGCTGAAGGACGGCACATTTCAGCTATATCCTGGATGCCTAAAATCCTTTAAATGACTTCCAGGTCTTACGACAGGAGTACAAAGCAGACTGCTTTATTAGCAGGCAGCTGGACAAGCCCCCCTCTCCATGCCTACCAGAAACCTCCCAAAGAGACGCCCACTGCCACGGTAGCATCACGTGCAAAACTAGCAAGCGTGTGCCACGAAGCAGAGCAAACGAGCACGCGAGGTGTCTTGAAAAAGGCCCGCTGGGCTCCAGCAGTTCCCGACGTCTCCCTTTACTCCAAAGCCACCTACCACGACATCCCAAGTAAACCTTCTTTAGAAGGCGTAAGTATAACCAGCGCGAATAAATATAGGAACACGAACGCCGCTTACGTTCTTCCAAATTAGCGAAATAATTTCAGAGTTGAAACCTCTCTCCGTGTTTTACGTACCTCGGAAGCACAGGCTAACGGTCCCCTTCCCACCCAAACCCCGGAGCCTTACAGGCTCTTTTGGTCCTCGCTCTGGCATCAGCTGGGCCCGTCGGAGAGCTCTCCAGAAGCGCCTACAACCTCTGCATTCCCCCGCCGGCATTTCAGCTATCTCGCCGCGGCACAGCCGGCCCCACGCAGGCGTACAGCTGCCTAGCGAGTCACTCCACCACCACGGCGCACCCCCAAAGGCCGCTCAAGCGGGATACGCTCTTTTGAGCAAAGGGGGACCCATGAGGAGCGCTGAGGTGCTCTGGAGGTTGAACGCCAGGTTGGCCACAGCGAGACAGCTCCTGGAGGTCCTTTCCAGCGAACAGCAGCGGTGCCAGAGGCACAAGGGCCTCGCTGACAGGAGCGGAGGGGAGGGCATCGCGCTGAGCGACTGGGGGGCAAAACCCGAACGCGCTGTCAAGCTGGCGTGCAAAGGGTGAGACAGAACCGCTGTAAAGTTTGGGGAAGGAACTGCCTGCACTACCTATGGGCATATGCCAAGGAGGGAGGAGAAAAGAGGACTGCAGGAAAGCTGGGGGAGAAGTAGTGTAGAACAGGACAGCAAGCTTATTGTAGGCACTCTGTTCTGCCACCTTACATCCCACCTTGGCTGCCCATCAGCACCTCCGGGCCTCTCCAAACGACCGCACGCCGGAGGCGGATAGCCCTCCCCAAGGGACATCAGGCATCACCCCTGCAACGCTCCCAGGGGCGCAGCTACAAACCCCCCGACTCGCTCCCAGGCCGTGACGTGGCGTGTTAAATGAGGGTATTTTCCGTGGAAGTAGGCTGGGGGGCCCAGCGCAGTCATCTCGGCGGCCCTGCGGAAAGCGCGGAGCGTGCGGCCCCTCCTAAACGCCCCATTGATGCATCTGTAGCCGAAAAAACAGAGCCCGGCAGGGCCGGGGGACACCCAAAAAACCACAGCAGCGTCTCGCTCAAAGGCCCAGTGAAGACCACTTTGCACAGCACTTTCCACGCAGACCCTTGGTGCCCCAGCACGGCCATTAAAGTGGAGTCCTCGGCGTGGGGAAAAAAAAAAAAAAGTCTAACTCAATAGCTGGGCACAATTATTAGGCAGAAGCTCTTGTTTCCTTTCATAAAATATTTCTGTAAATGTGAATTGATGATTTTAGTCTCCACGCTGCTTCTGGCACAGGGATTGCAACTTATTCTGAACCAAAAAAAATGGCTTAAAACCAGAACTGTCTCCCTCTAGGCAGGGCTGACTTTGGATGTCTTTGTGAAACCGGAATCCAAACCAGACAGTGGCTTGAAATGTTATTTTCTCTGCACATTTTAACAAGTTTAGTCATACCTGAACTTTTTTTAAAAAAAAACAAACCCACCTCACCAAACAAAAACCAAACAAACCAAAACTTGATTCCTTGTCACAGCTCACAACTGCTAGCAGTGTACAACGGAATGCCACGTACGAATGGGCACAAAGTAGAAACCGACTTCCTCCAGGAAGGGATTGCGCATCTGGAATGAGACTGGAAAAGGGTAGCGTTTGTTTCTACTCCTACTGTAAGCAAACAGAAAACATCTATCTAGAAAGGAGCCAACTCGGCTCTTGTCTCAGGCATTGGAAAAAAAGAAATCTATTGGTTACAGGACAATTACATTAAGATTATTCATGACAACTGTGAAAAAAAATTCTGAATTTAAGACTAAGAATGCCATCAAAAAAACCCAAAAAAACCCCCCCAAACCAAAACCCCACACCACCAAAATCAAACCCCAAGGAATTCATTGCTCTTTAGACACAGAGCCTATGAAAAGCAAGCCAACTAAAAGAAACGTGAATACAGCATGAACACAGCAAAATACGCAGGCATACTCTTCAAAAAAGACGACCGGATAAACATTGGGAGGTTTAGTTTCGATTCAGTTCAGCTTTTAGATCTTGATGGGAAAACAGCTTGAGTGATAATGGAGACACCACTATGAAAATAAAATGCCAACAACTCACCTGTGATCGACACATTTTACAAATGAGAAGGGCAAGTATGACAAACAGGTTTAAAACTCACCTTAGAGAAAACAGGAAAAAAATTAAATAAAATAGAGTAATATGTAAAAAAAAAAATGCATAATGAAAGTAAAAAATGGGAAAATAAGGCTGCTGAAAATGAACATGAGTCTTCCTAAACACATGACCGCAAGCTGAAATCAAATATTTGAAGGCTTATCACCCATTTATGACACTTGGTCATGACAAACTGTGTGTAAATAACAGTTTCATTCACTGGAAATATTTTCAAATGCATTTCATTTTCCCCTTTTCAAACATCCTGTAATGACGTGATCCTTCATAGCTGGAGAAAGCTTCAATCCACATTTAGAAAGCAACATTTTTTACTGGCTCTACCCTAACTATTGGATTATTCAGGAATACATGAGTGACCACATCTTGTAGTCGCTTCCATTTTTAAGTACAGTTCCACTGCCCTCGACAGAAACACTGATGAAGAAAAAAAAAAAAAAGACCCAAAGTGTTAAATGCTTGGTACACTTCGCTGATCCAAGTGTGTTTTTGAAAAACGTTTCTTTCTCTCAGCAGCCACCAACAGGGGCTCTGCAGATAGAATTTTGCTCTGGAATTCCACCTCAAGCCGACGGTCCCACCTGTGTCGATGTACAGCCAGGCACGCGGCGGTGCCGAGTCGAAGGGCACAGCACGCCGCAAAGCCCTGGCCGTTCCAGAAAAAGAACCTCTTTTTACTCAAACACCGAGCAAAGGATCACTTCAACCGGCTACAAAACGCAGCCTTCTCCGAGGTGGAACGCGGCAGACGCGGGATGGTAGGCAGCAACTCTACCTTGCAGTTTAGACCATAACAGACCGCTCTTCCCCGCACCAGACACGTTTTTCTCCAAATCACGATGCCTTGTTACAGCCTTGTTCTCTCCCTCCCTGCGCTTATATTCAAATCAATCTGCACGATTCAACAGATGAAAAGCTACCAACCGCACAGATCTTTACAGCTGCTGGAAGGCTTCCGCGAGGAGCGCTCTGCCACAAAGCGCCAATTTTTCTGTCAGAGTGACAATTCCTTTAAATCACAACAGTCAATGGAAACGTTGGTTTTGATGAAATCCCCATGCAAATCTAACAAACCTCCATGGGGGTTCCATCTGGTGTACCACCAGCTTACCCCCCTGGCCAGCCTAGATGCCAGGTGCTGAAAATGTAGAAATCTTGCAGTCCAAGCAGAACGTTCCTGAAACCAACCCACCGTGAATTTCAGGCCCCTAGCAGACCTGAAAAGAGGAGTTTCAGTTCTGCTTACGCATTCAGATGCCATCGAAGGCGAGCGTTTTCCAGTAATAATGCCACACCTGCCCTCTGTTAACTGACGCTCCAGAACAAGCCAGAAAGAGGAAGTATCACAGAAAACCAGGATACATGAATGACATTTAATTATGCTACCCTTGACAAGCCTTGAGTTGGCATTGTTCAAGGTGAAATATATGCCATGTGAAACCAAAAAAAAAAAACCAAACAACCTACCAAAAAAACCACCCGGTGAACTTCACTCTAGTTCAGCACTGTTTATTCCCAACTAAAATAAGACAGCAGCAAGCACACTACAGGAATTTATATCTGACAGGCTCAGAAAACACAGTACCTCTGTCTGGAATACACCAATACCCTTCAGGACTTGACACTAATATACTTCAAGATTAGAACAGTAGCCACGTTTTACAACAGAACAGAACATTTCGACTAGTAACTTGACACGGGACTTTGCACGTACGGACTGAAAAGACTTGTTCGAAGGATGTCAGCTTATCGTACAATTCTTGAATCACACCAAGGCCCGCCGTAGTGGAAAGTCCTGCACATATTTCTCTTAAGTGAAGTATCTTGAACAATATACTTTAGAACATAGACCGTTTCCTTTCTTGCAGGTTTGCCTTCAAAACCCTACCTGGTCAACAGGTATTCAGCTGCTTGTGAAAGTCAACTCTCTCTCAGAACCGATTTTTGATATTCAAGCACAAAACCTAGGCCTCCTTAATGACGGCCATATAAAGAATTGCCTATAAACAGCGGACAGATTTTAACAGAATAGCATTTTTACCAAATGGACGTTCATTATTTCTATCGTTGACAGTCAGGAAAATACTTTTTCTGAAAACTTCATTTTCCTGTGACCTTTTTGGTGCTCATGTTCCTTTATCTCACGGCAAGTCCACAGGAAAGTGAAATGAATCACCTCTTCCAGGTACGAATAAGCGATCTTCTCCAGTGTCTTGAATACGTGAAGTTACTCAGGCATAGCTTCTCCTAATCCTTTTCCCACAAAAGCCGAAAAGCCTTCAGGCTAGGTTTACTGTCAGATTTACAAATTCCTTTATACCATACCATATACTGTTAAAACCATTTCAATAGACGATGTTATCAGTACATCCACTTGGCAAGTCCAAAGAATCTACCCTGGTGATGATTATTAGGCCTCAAGTCTTGAATGAATCAGATGCAGGCTACTGAATATCACATACATAATACATGTTCCAGACTGGGAAAAGCGATAAAAATATTTTTCTTCAAACTGCAGCAGGGGAGACGCTGGGCAGTAACAGCACGTTCTAACACAGATACTAATCAATCGTAGCACAAAACAAAGTCCCAGAACCAATGCTCAAAACCCCCTGGAGCAGGCTCCGATTATTTGCTGCCCGGCAGTTCGGCCAGGTGGAACGCCGTGCCATCCCCTGCGCACCGAAACCACGCTAGCTCTGCGCAGTTTGAACGAGGACAAGGTCAGCACCAAGCAGGCTATCAGTATTATGTCTGCTATCCGTTACGCCTGTATATGGGAGAGTTTACGTCCAATTCACCAAGTCTGCGCTGGGAAAAAAGCAAAGCAGAAAAACATCCACTTGGTGAAGAAGCACGTTCGTCCAGCAGATGCTTCTTTGGCCACCCACGCACGCACCTCTTTCTCCAGCTAAAAAAAGACCAGATTCCTCCTGTCTGGAACGAACAACCAGTGCATCAGCTCTACGGACTCCTTCTGGGCAGGAGCCGCCACTCTACGCTTCACAGAAAGGCACGCACCTCGGCCTACAAATGGTATTTCGGCAGGCGGGAGGGCAGTCCCCACTGATGTACCTGCAACCCTAGAACTTGAAACTCGAGTCTTTCTTAAGCCCGTTTTCATCTTCAGTAATCACTAGCAGTACAAGACCTAAATTCTAAAATCCCTTTTTCTTGTTAAAAACGGTCACGGCATACGATAGGTTTACTTATTTACAGAACAGTCTATCGAGCCTGGCTACCTTGAAAAACCTGTTTTCCAAACTATTTCATAGATGCCATTCAACTGGTTTGGTGCATTCAGACCGGAGCACACCCGATTTACACCTGGCTAAGTCCTCAAACTGCAAGTGCGTAATACATTCCAAGAACAAAACTGATTTTTTTACTAACACTATGAAAAACAAAAACCCAGCAGCGCATCTACACGGAAGACCTGTTATTTATGCTAGGCATCAAGGAACTGAACTTTGGGGCTACTTTCCTTTACCTGTCAAGCGGTACGAGCACATCAGATCACGGGACTTTCTATGCTTACACGCACGTAAACCTCAACACCAGATTATCAATGCGTGGAAAACATTGTGTTGGTAACTTCAGTCTGGAAGCTCTCCCAGGGAGAACTCAGATAACAACAGCAAGCATTATCACCTTTAAAAAGAAAATAAATCATTTTAATAACTACCTTTCTATCTGAGATGAGTTGATTAGAAATCTGAACGTGGACTGTGTACCCACCAGACGGTGTGACAAGACAAAGCAACGCACGTCCTGCCTCGCAATTCTACCACAGAAACGTTGTCTGAGGGTTCACACAAGCGACCAGGACGGCACGGCTGTCGCTACGCCGCGTAACTCGGCTACCCGGACCTTGCGGAGGCCACAGCTTGAGCAGAGTCCTCTACTCCAAGACGTAGACTACCATCACTTCAGTTCAGAGAGACAATTAAGTCTTGTTAGGGTAAGTACTCAGAGTACCTGCAAGGCAGTTCTGCCTATTTATGATGTTTGCAGGGCTATCCGAGAGGGCAACGCCTCAAATTGTTCACCTTTTCCATCCTTTGCTGGATGGAAAAAAGCCCAAACCACCGTTGCAATTAACGTTTCCTAACGTGAGCCGAGACCACCATCAATTTTGCCTTGCGCTCACCAGCCGGATCGCGAACGGCAGCAGCGGAGGAGACTGACTACCTTCCTTTCTGCCAACTGCGCTTAACCGCGAGTCACAAGAGTTCATGTGGTAGCACCCTCGGACTCCAAACAGTTCTCCTCCTGTTCCCTACAAAGACCTTCGCTGCCTTCAGCCCCGCATTTCCTGCATTCAGAAGCTCCTCGATTTCCAAGGCTTATTCTTCTGTACTAACGTGCTCGGCTAATGCTCTCCTCTTCTCACTTTTCACTGCATCTCCGGCTCCCAGAACAAGACCCAACAACAGAACCGATGATCCTTGATGTTTTTCTTCCCGTTTCATAAAACTTTTCAATATCCACAAAGAACTCTGCTTATATCAAAAAGGGGAGAAACACATTAAATCTTGAACGCAACTAAGGAACTACCCACAGCATTTTCAGGGCTTATCGCAGCTAAAAAGACAAAGAGCAGAATGTTAATATTGCACATTTCCAAGGCTGGACCTCGAGTAAGGAAAGCACGAGGCACCAAAACCACCCCTATTCTTGCAGCGAGCTATTTATAATAATAATAATTGTCCCTTCTATTCTTAGCTTTGCTCCACTTTGTACTTTTAACGCAAATTAGCATAGTGTTAAACATAAGCTGAACTATACATTTCTGACTGCCTCTTCGTAGCGCTCCACAGGCTTGACAGTTTGAAGGTGATACCAGTTCAGCCTCACAAAAACAAAGACAGAAACAGCAACTCGCACATTAAGTATAAAAACCACAATCTTGCTCCGGGCATCGTTTTCATTTTGCACATAAAGATACGGAGGGGGGATGGGGGGGGAGGGGAGGGACGGACAGCAAGAAGGAAATGTGGCAAGACAAATAAAGAGAGCCAAGAGATCACTGTCGCGTAGATTTCCACGGACAAACACGAAGCCGCTGCGGCAGAAAGAGGAAAAGAAAGGACAGGTTACGCTCCTGCGTCCGAGAGATGAGGCAGGGTAACCGTGCGCGCAAGGCGAGCGGGAGCGGGAGCTACCTCGGGCGCTGGAGAACCAGCCTGGCTGGCGTGTGCTCCCGTCCCCCTCGGCCTGCTTGAAGCCCGGGGAGCTCCAGCGGGGTACGGACGCGGCGAGCAGCACTCAACCCCACAACGGAGGCTTCCGAGCCTGCGTTAAACCCCTTTGCCCGCCTGCCTCCCAAGCTACAGCGAGCAAACTTGAATGAACGTACCAGCATCCACCCCAGGAGCCGTAACGCCGAAAAAAACCGACGACAAACGGCACTTTTCACCTCAAAGTGGGAGGGGTTATTCCGAGACGACCGGAGCCGCCTTCGGGAACGCTACCGGTGAAACCTGCGTCCCCTTCCCATCACGCACGCGTTGCCGACCTCCGCCGGGGCTTCGGCGCCCGAGTCCCTTCGCCGCTCTGGGCAACGCCAGCCTGGAAACCCACCCGGCGCCGAGCCGCCGCCCCCGGCATCGCCCCCGGCATCGCCCCCGGCATCGCC
>VZTL01075052.1:73782-87437 GCA_013400535.1 Scopus umbretta
TCCCCGACTGCCCCTGCCATCCCCCTGCCGCCTGCTCCGTACTCCCGTTAGGAGCAAAGCGGGGATCGGCCCCCCCAGCCGCTCACCTGCCGGCCCCGGGCGGAGAGGCCCACGCCGCCGATCCTCGACGCCCGGGCGGTGAGCGAGCGGCAGCCAGCTCTACCGCGGGCACGCGGTGCCCCCCCCGACGCCAGGCGCGTCCTCCCCGCCGTCCACGCGGCCTGCCTTCACGCTTTCTGCTCTAAGCGCGCCGTAACAGCGCCGATGCAGAAGCAAGATAAAGACGCCGTTAAGATGAATCTGCGGAGTGGGACGGGCACAAGGGGCGAAGGAGCGATATGCTCGTCCGTACCGCCGGACAGCTTAGTTACGCTGCCTGCGTGCAACTACCACGATCAAACACTGTTTGAAAAACTTACTGAAAGCCTAAGGCTACCAAAAGATAGCAATCCCTTCTTAAGAAAAAACACTGTTCACTTAACTTTACCTTGACACGAACAAGTCAGTAAAGAGCTCCTTAAAAAGCCCAGAAAACAACCTAAACTGTTAGTACACGTTAAAAAAACAACAGGGCAGGGGCAGATTTTGAACTAGCTGCTAGAAGAACCTGGCTGAACACGAACAGAAGCAGGAAGGCCGCCCACCTAAGCAACACTCAAAGTTCGCAGCCCGCGCAGGCCTCCGCTTTTGTTCAGCCGCAGAGACATCGCAGGAATAGCCCAAGGGAGTCAGGACCGGCTCGCGCAGAGCAGCGATCTGGAGTCAAGCTGCTTGGTGCTTTATTTTCCACGCTGGAAGAGGGCTGACTTCCAATGGTTGGGTGGGTTGGTTGGGTTTTTTTCCCCACTTGCACATCTTTAATTAGGAAGCTGAATGCCTCGTTGTAGTGGAAGTTGATTTTCTGGCTGGGAAGGGAACTACTAACCCATTGTAACAACGCAAACCAGAAAGGCCATCACCAGAAATAGGCACAATATACGCTGGCACAGAAATATGGCTCTCCTCAGCTTTGGCCACCGTTCAAACTCTGTTACTGATCTACCAGGCACACCGGATTCATCTGCTGGTTTACCTCTATACTGTGGGTTTCTTCGCTGCCCGGCGGTAGCTCCCAGTTCAGGACTTCCTACCGCTCGCGGGAGCTCTTAAGGTATTCGCTACAACCCTACAATCATCTATAGCACTGTCTGAAGACAAATGAAGGCTATGACCCTACTTGTAACTAGGGATGCCCCAGACCTGAAGAAGCATGGACAGGCCTTACAGACACTCCCAAAATACATCGTTCCTGTCAGCAGCACAGGAAATACCAAACTTTGCGACTTAAACCTGTACCATACTTGATGTTCTAAAAATGAATCCCTCAGACTGAGGCTAACTCATCCATCCGTACATAACCTGGTGCAAATTCCTCAGAATTTTACACATACAGAAATTCAGCTCCATCTGTTTAGTCTTGAAGTGGCCATTTCATTTTTTTCCCCGTAAAAGCCAGTATTTATGCCCTATGTAACTCGTTACTTTATTCTGAGGTTTGCTGTACGTACAATCCGTGGGTTTACTACCACACGTAGTTCATGCTGCTGTACATGTGCAACTTACTGCCAAACGGAGAAACGTGAAAACAGTTTTCCAAACTATTACACGTGAGCTTTTCAAAATTAACAGAAAAGGGTCATGGTTGGGAAAATGAAAAATACCGGCTTCCTTCCCTAAGCTCAACACACTTCACTTGAAATGGAAGTTCTGCCTGAAGTCCTGAATTTAAATAGATTGCAAACCATCACCTCCTGGAAGGAGTACGTGATCCCTCATGGAACGCATTCTGAATATTAACATCGTGTTCCTCCTGCTACTGTGTTGGAAGTACCTGCTCCAAAACTGCTGTCAGCGAAGGCTGTGGCCGTCGATTGCTTCACACCGTACACTACAGCGTTTTCGGAAGACTGCCTTATAGACAAACAGGCTACTTTCTCCTAGAAGCACTGAACGAGTCACATCCTGACAAAAAGCACACCTCCACCTGTGAACGGTTTCAAGATGACAAGAGTTTAGATAGCTGTAGTCAACTTCTCCCGTGAAAGAGAGCGCTAGAACAGGGCTTGGGAAACACGAACAGACTCGGTGCGTTTTCTCTCTCCGAGATGGGTGAAAACAAAAATCGCCGAATGGCAGACTGTAATTTTGCACGTCTCTATGGCACAGCAAAAACAGCAAGCACTTTTTTCCTTTAAAAAAATACTAAATAATCTCAAGCAGTCATTATTATTTTAAATGTAATGGCTAGCTGTGGTTTATAGGTAACCTTCACAGTCAAAAAACCTTGCGGAGCTGTGCATTTACGGTCCAGCACAGCTTCCCAGCTCCCTAACTGAGGAGCCCTCTTTCAAATAAAAAAAAAAAAATAAAAAAAAAAGCTGCAAGAACATCACATTACACACCACGCTGCCACGGAGGACGCTGGCCACCTCCTAAGCTAAACCTAACTCCTAAGCTAAACCTTGAACAGTTGTTACTATATTCCTGTTTGCCTCCGTGTCCGCAAATGTGAAGGTTTTTTGGGTGAGTGGAGGAGAGGGGACACCGCTCGCTAGCAGGGATTCTTTCCATGAACTGTTTCCATGAGCTGTTCCAGAGAGAGCCTGGAAGGTTCACACAGAAACTCCTCATGAGTTGGGCTGACGATTTTACCACATTGCGCCGTCACAGTATTGGTTTATTACCAGTTTTTGTTAATGCTGCAAATAAAGCTGGGTTTTGTTTTGTTCCCCCCAGTGACCCCCTCCCGCTGCTTTCCTTTATCCAGAGTTGGAGAGCCCCCCCATCACTTCATGCTGTAGAAACACAACTGCTGCCCTAAAAAAACTTACTCTGTAGTGGGACAGATCAGATAAATAAGGATGGGATGGGATGCGAGCGTTACGTGCTTCTCTCGCTCTCTCCACGACAGAACCTGAGGAGCTTGAGGACACGCAGGACACGTGGTGGACACGGAATCCCTTCAGTCTCAAGATCACAAATTGCTTCATCTTCAGCCTCAGTGCACGCAGGACTAATTTGGCCCTATTTGTACCAATCAAAAGCCCATTAAAAACAAGACTGGAAATACAGAGACTGGCAGAACTGGACCCTTACTGTACCTGGAAGCGATTGCTGCTGCTTCATTGAAGAATAAAGACCACATCTTTAAGAGGTAAGTTTTATTTAACACACAAACCAGCTACATTGCTGTTGAAGTTCTGGCTTATACAGCGCATTAAATTGACAAATTAGGCCTAAAAAGCTCCAATTTTGAGAAACCCAGAAACATCGCTTGCCATTCAATGGTTGGCTGACAAAGAACAACATGGCAATAACGTTTGCACAAGCTCTCTTTTGGACAGTCTGAGCCTACCTCGAGGGGAATTTTGTCATTGATATACTTGTAAGATCAGGCACCGTGTACTTCATAACAGAGTACGGAAAACATGGTAATTTCAAACCAATTTCCAAATCCTAAGCGGCTAACTTAGGCTGACTGTAGGTCATTACTCTCCACGAAAGCTGAAGAAATATTTTGCTAAAATATTTATCTTCAAATTTCTAACAAGTAATATGAAGTTTATGGCTACCCCATGCTGATCTGCGTGCTATAAAAAAGATTCTCCGCTGACTTAACTGATCTCATTTAGGGACTCGGTGGAATTACACTGGCAAGGAGTGCAAGAGGGGAAACATACTGGAGGCTGTCAAATCCTTGCGCGCAGGGAATGCTACTATAACCGTAAGCCGAATAATGACTGCAAACTCGGCTCGACTGTGGCAGCACAAAGAAGAAATAGTATTTCCGTTAGCAAAGCCATCTGCTAAAGCTAGGCACCAGGAAGAAATTAAGTCCTACACGCACGGGCAAACAGAAGTACTTCCAAAGCCCGACTTACGTATTTCAATTTCAGAACAATAAATATTTCTCTTCCCGTAGTCTCTAAAACTGGAACGTGTTCTGCTCTGCCACGTTTCCCTCGCTCAGCCAGGGCAGCCAAGTTACACACAGGCTGAACTCTTTGGCACTGCAGGAGGAGCAAACAGGATATGGCATAGGTAAACACATTAATTTTCTTTGCTATCCTACAAATGTAATTTGTGCCCTTAAGCACCGCGCATTCATCTCGATGTCGGAGTATTATGTTGAGAAATCATCTTTTGCAAGTTTAAACAGACCACTAACGGTGGGTGAACAATTTTACTTCTAAATAAGCTAATTAGTCTCTCTACTTACTAAAGCTGATAAGGATCATCACCTTCCAACGTTTGCTTAAAAAGATACGATTTTTATAACAGACAACTCACATTTTTTGTTTCTGTTGCTATTGTTTGCACAGTTACCTACAGCAAGTAGGTAACCTTCCACAAGTGATGGCAGTATTACATCCTCTAAAACGAACAGCTGAAGTTATGGGTTATTTTTCACACAAAAAACCTGATATAAATCAAAAACTTTTTAACAAGCCTTGATAAAATTAACCACACTGAATTCCCCAATTACAGCAAGGGCAGATAGTCCTGAAGCCCCAGAAGGAGGTTTGGGGGAATAAACATTTAATATTTCTATTGCACAAAAAACAGTCAAGAAACTTTACTTCTGCCTTCTCTTTTTTTCAGCCCTGAATGTCTTGTATGAAAGAGCAACAGAGAGACGCATCGCCATTTTTAAAGCCCACCATTTCTTTCTTAAGACATAGTACAAAGTAGAGCAAAAGGATTCTTTTTTGAACGCAGGGCTTTTAATAAATTAGTGGACAAATTGCTTAAACTGACGATACATTTTCACAGATATAAGTGCAACTATTTTTCTGAAAAGAAAGGCAAATTTGATTGTTCCTCAGCACAAAGATAGTTTACGTACACCATGAGGTAAACGCTTCTTTGGCCGTAGATGATGCTAGCTCACGTAGAATTTGCTTCTTTCTCCACATCATCATCGTCATCAACAACCTGAAATCAAATCCAGAAGTAGCTTAGGTAAACAGTTTAAACTCTCAGTCCCGTAGGATTACATAGAGAATTTATTACATTAAATCCTCGCTGACCCAAGGAGAACATCAGTTATTCTACACCGCTGAACGGCAACGGTCACATGAAGAAGGTAAGAAAAACTTGCAATTAAAAATGCTAGGAGGAAACGTGGCTGAAATAACAGCAGCTGGCCAAGTTATTACAAAGGCCACTAGAACAATCACTACAGAGTACCAGATTTTTAAGGAGAAAGCAAAAGAATCTGCGTTTTAGGGGACAAAAGCTTGTCCCTTATTACCACACAAAGTCACCAAAGCACAAAGCTAACAGTCGCTGGCAAACAGAACATCCAGATCTGGGCTCCTCAGCAGAAGAGGGACATGGGCACACTGGAGAGAGTCAATCGAGGGATCACCTCCCTCAATCTGCCGGCGACACTCCCCCGTACAGCCCGGGATACGGTCAGCACCTTTGCCATAAAGGCACACTGCTGGCTCAAGTTCCACTCAGCATCCACCAGGACCCCAGGCCCTTTTCTGCAAAGCTGCTTTCCAGCCAGGCAATTTTGATGCATCGGGTTGTACGCAACTCTGCAGAGTTCTGGATCTTTTGTGAAGATACAGCTTCTGACTTGGAAAAACTGCATGTATATATCCTGTACTTTTGCTTAAGCTGCCAACCTGTCCACGCTGGAATGGGACAAAAGACCATCTTTTCCATTTAAAACAGCTACCCACCTGTTCCACGCCTTCTACTTCAGGGATGTAGAATTGGAGCATGTTCTGTATCCCGTTCTTCAGGGTGATGATGGAACTGGGACAGCTGGTGCACGAACCCTGCAACTTTAGTTGCACAATCCCATCCTCAAAGCCTTTATAAATAACATCACCACCATCTTCTTGCACTGTCGGCCTGATGGAACACGATACTCAATTTAAAGCAAGCATAGCTGAAATACGTTTCCTTCCAGAAACCTTTAGTAAAGCTCTATTTAATATACACAAAGAAGTGTCAAGATACAGTAACTAAAGCCCTCTTTCTCTACAACCATCTGGTTCAAATTTCCAACAACTCATACTGTGCTGGACTGTCTCCCATGGACGGCTAACGTTTTGCATAATATCCTACAGAAAATCAGATTTGCAATGAATGCAGCAGCACATGAAGGAATCATTGAAATTCTAGAGGCAAGGGGAAGCACCTCAGGGTAGAGCTTGATTCAGCCTACAAAGACACACTGGTTTGCCTTGAGGCCCTCTCCAAATGTAACGATGATTGCCTCAGTCATGTGCCAAATGTAACAGGCGTGTGCCCTACCACACGATGCACGTATATGTTACCTGACTAGGGACAATGATAAGAAGTCCTTAAGTGCATCCATAAATAAATACACAGTTCACCATAGTTTATACAGGACAGAAAAAAAGCTCCAACTATATAAAACCTTAATCCTGCTAACGGGTGAAGAAACGAGCATCTGATAAGATCACATCCCAGTACTATTAGCATTTCTGCAGCCTGGTCTCCTTTTGCAAGCAACAAATGCCCAGCATTGTAACTGTATCCCCATAGCAACGTTCCTCCAGACCAAGCTAAAACCATCAAGTTACTCTAACAGAAGCTCTTTATACCAATTTCCAAAATAACCCTTTTCAGAGCTACACTCCTAAGAGAATAATCTATGAATCCGACACATTTATCAACAGCTCACCATAGCAAATTATCTCCCTTCGAGAAAGCCAAAGAACACAACTAAAAATTTCATTTTTCCCACTTGAAATTAACTTTTTTAACGCACTACAGGACCTTGCAGATCTACATTCCCTCCATCCTGCGCCTTCTGACAACTTCTTTGCACATATTTTTGATCGACTAAACAATAAATGCTCTGTACGGACCACTGATTTATATATAGCTTCTGTAAACTATCCTGCTATAAAATGAAGATACACTACTGCTAATATTCTCATAGAATCATAGAATCGTTAAGGTTGGAAAAGACCTCTGAGATCATCTAATCCAACCGTCAACCCAACACCACCATGCCCACTAAACCATGCCCTGAAGTGCCACATCCACAGGGTTTTTGAACCCCTCCAGGGATGGGGACTCCACCACCTCCCTGGGCAGCCTCTTCCAATGCCTCACCACTCCTTCAGTAAAGACATTTTTCCCAATATCCAATCTAAACCTCCCCTGGCACAACTTGAGGCCGTTTCCTCTCATCCCATCGCTGGTTCCTTAGGCAAAGAGACCAACACCCCCCTCACGGCACCCTCCTGTCAGGGGGCTGCAGAGAGCGATCAGGGCTCCCCTCAGCCTCCTCTTCTCCAGGCTGAACAACCCCAGCTCCCCCAGCCGCTCCTCACAGGACTTGTTCTCCAGGCCCTTCCCCAGCTCCGTGACCCTTCTCATCAACAGCTTCTTGGTCCACTGAGGCGTACAGCGGCAAGGAAATGAAAGGAAGAAAAAGGTGGGGAAATCAGAAATTTGGTTGCAGAATTTCTACCCGTTACGAAAGGCCGCTGGGAAATCAAGGACTCACATAGGGAGCTTAAATGACCACATATCCAGCAAGAGTGGGGCCTCCTGAATCTTACTTTCTATCGTGGGTTTATACAACAGTATACTTGGGTTACGTGTTTCAACACTTAGTACATATGCTTGTGAAGAATGTTCCAGCTTATTTCTGCTTTTCTCCCTCTTTCCTTTCAGGAAAATGAACCAGTAACATGTGTCTGCTGCGAGATAACCAAAATGGTATTTTTAAATATCATTTTTCAAATGCAGCACCTAAAAAAGTGAAATAAAAAAAGCCCAAGCTCATCACAACTTCTGGAAAAATTAAACTGAATTCCATCATATTGACCCACATACGAGTTTCTGGTTCCTGTAATTTGCGAGCTGGGGAAGACGGCACCATCAGATATCACAGCATCAGAAACACACCAGGTATTTTCCCCTGCATCTAAAATGTCAAGTTGCTTATTCCTTCCAGTTCACTTTGGAAGGCAATTAATGAGCACAAAAATATACTTCAAGTAAACACCATGATCCATAGCCGCTCTTGAGACTTCATTAGTTACCACCGGTTTCTAAATTCAAGCTGTGTTAAAATACCAATAAAATTGCAACAGAATGCAAGGACAAAATCCACTGACGCCCAGACAGCGAGAGAAACCCACTAGTAAATCTTTCTTTAGTGTATGATACAAGAGTATAAACTACTTTGGAATACTTGAAAGGGAAGGACAAGTATAAATTATACAGAGATTAATAGACAGAGATTAATACAACAGAGGCAAAAAAAGTTACTGTAAAAGCAAAGATTGTGTTGCTTTTGCTATTTAAAAGTAACCAGGTTAAACCCAATGGACCTGTTTAAATGCATTATGGAGGGTAAGACTGCATCCACTGCTCTAGAATCACTCAGCAGCAAGGACTCTGTTCAACACATGGTTTGCTTGAACAGGAAAACTAGATAGAAAGTTTTCAATCGGGGGAAACAGCGTTCTCAACTCTGGCCCGTTTTGCATTTTAAACCCCCCCACTAGATACTGAACCATGAAATCACACATACCCAAAGAAAAACGCACTGTTCCCTAACTAAATCCAAACCCCAAGACTAACTCGCTCCATCTAGCAGTAATGTTCCCAGTTTACCTTATTCTTGTATCCAGCAGTTCTTTAATCATTAGTACAACTTCATCATCATCTTCTGATGCGGCTTGGGAAAAGAAAAATGTGCAAATCAGAACTTGGAGAGAATTCCAATACGATTACTAACACCGTATATCCATAACGGCAGAACGAAATAGCATGAATACATTGCCGAGATGACTGAAACCTGAAGGCAGAAGCCTTACTATCTTTTTCTGCCTTATCCTTATTTAGATCCCAGGCTTTCGCCGACAAAAAACAGTATTAGTTCAGTGTTCTTCTCAACAGGCAAAGGCCTTTAACAGACAATAGTAGTGCCACCTCTTAAAGGAAGCAACAGCTAACATTCAATAAAGGACGCATGGGTTAATGCAGGGTCCTCAGAAGGAAAGTTTTAGCAACGTAAAAAATTCAGCAGGAGGAGAATTACGAACGTGTCTGGATTTAGCAGCTCTGGATGTAATTTTAAGCTCAGTGTTAGTCTCGCAGAAGCATTTTTAAATACAACTTTTTCAAATAAAATAAAGTCTATGTTAACATTGAAAATAAACCCAGACATAACAGAGCAGAGAGGAATTCAATAGTCATAAACTTCCTTAAAACACTGGAAAAATTGTTTAAGCTGGCAAGTTGCAAATGAGACAATAAAAGGCAAAATACTGCCCTTAAGTGAAATTGAAAGTTAGTCTCAGTTACTTTCTATTACAGTTTGGAAAAGACTTCTTACTATTCCCTGTTCATTTAAGACCATAAATGTATCAAGGACATTAAGCCTGGGCACTCTTTTTTGATTTAAGGAGAGAAATAAAACCCTTTGTAGGTGCCCATACAAAAAGGATATGCAGCAATGCTCAAGAGCTTTCTAAACACAGCCTCAGTACTTGCAAAAATATTTTGCACACACGAAGCGTAGTAGAACACGGTCCATGCTGCCCAAACACACAGTGCAGCACAGCTCCTGTGAAGATACGCTCCTCATGCTACAGCAGATGAGAACCAGGCTTCATATTCATGGGTAAGCAATTCCTTTAGACAGCGCTGCACTGCTTCTACCTGAACATACGCGTTCGACAAATTCTCTCCTGCATTAGTTTTAGCAGTTTTCACTTTAAATTCTCTTGCATGTTTTTCTGAGGGACAAGTGGAGGCTTTTCTGGAGGTCACAAAAACTAAACCCAAAGGCAGACACTGGCCTCTTTTTGAAGAGTTTACCTGTATCGGTCCTAGGTGCCTCTTCAGTAACTACAGGTAAGCCAGAGGCAAAGAAATCCATTATAGTTGCATAAATATCTGGTTTCAGTAAGTTCCAGTCCAGGTCTTCACTCTCCTGTGAGAATCAGAAGAGAAAAAACAATGAATAAAAACAGAGGATCTGCCTCCTAATAATAATACTAAGTTATGCAAAAATTCTTATGTTAAAAACTGTATAATGGGCTCTCACAATTGATGTATGAATTTGATGTCCTGGTTTTGTCAAGTTCAGCTTGACCAAAAAATCCAGTAAGATTCAATTTATGATAGTCAACAGAAAGGTTTCCTAGTTTGCAAGCCAAGTGCTATTGAGATAGTAGCTAAAGAGAGGTGAAAAACAGAGTCTCCTAAACACACTACCTGACACATAGTTTTACCAAACTGTTTCAGAGACACAAGCGCGTTTGGTTCCATCTAATTTTGAGCCAAATTATCATCCACTGACTTGCCCTGTGCTTCTCGCACAGTAAGAGCGTAACTTCATGGTGACGACGCAACACCTTATCTGTGCTGACATAAGCTCCACTCCTTGGGTAAACACAACCCTGCCTGCAATGTACTCCATCCCCGTCGTACAATCATCTCGTTTGGAAGCGTTCTCTGGAGGTCATCTAGTCCCGATTCCTGTTCGAAGCAGAGCCAACTTCCAAGCTGACCACGTTGCACAGGGCCTCATCCAGTCCAATGTTGACCATTTCCAAGATCAAAGAATCTACAACTTCTCTGGGCAACCTATTCCAGTGCTTACACACACATTATGATTTTTTTTTCCCTTTTATATTAAAGGCAATTCCCTTTATGCTGCTTGTGAACATTGCCTCTGGTACTTTCACTATGCGTGTTCAAGAGTCCAACTGGTTCTTCTCGATGGCCATCTATTCGACAACTGAATCTCAGCTCATCTTTTAGTACATTTGAATGTCTGTTCTGCTTACCTTGGTGATTGTGATGAAGTCTGGTCCAAAGAAAATACTTTTAACTCCTTCAATTTTGAATAATTGTCTGTTAAGAAAATGAACAAACAAAACAACAAAAATGCACACATTTCAGGCAAACTCCTAAAGCTTTATGTAAGCAGTTGCAGACAAAGAGTTCTAGAATACATTTCTAGACAAAAATAGGCACTAAACCCAGCACCACTGAGAGAAACTCGCAGTTACTTCACCTACAGCTTACTAAGAGCCAGGAGATCCTGCTGTAAAGCAGTGTAGGTAGTAAAACTGAACACATCTTACAGGACTTTTCCACAAGATGTGTGAGTTTCTCTCTCTCTCCAGTTCTTCTTTGGAGGCAAAATTGTATTCTGTACACAAAAACATATGTGATCAGCACCAAAACCAGTAGGTACCTATTGTTTCAGGTAGGACTAGTGCAAATACAAGGAATGTTCCTGAGATTAAAGCAAGTTATTGAAAGTAGTTGAGCTCAAAAAAACTGCCTTCAATTCTGTTGCCAGGAAATAAAAGGATTAGTGCCAAGCAGCCCACAAGGCTTTAACACACCAACTCCCTTTGTGAGCAATCTTCAATATTCGTAGTCATTTGTACGGAACGTGAAAAATTTGAACATTTAGTAAAGGCTTAAGATTCATACTAAATTGCTTGAGATGGCCCCATACAGCATCAAAGCAACACAAGAACTTACATGACAGGAAAGAGCACATTTTCAACAATATTTTAAGTATAATACACAGAATGAGAATGTTAAGATGAATTTCCACAAATAGTTTAATAAAACTCAACAAATTCATCAACAGCATAAATAAATGATGCTGCTCCTGAAGAGTTAAAAAAAAAAACAAACAAAAAAACAAAAAACACCCACCCAAAACAAAACTAAAAAAGTCATCAGAAGTAGGAAGCACCCGGAGTTAAATACAGCATAAGGCTGTTAAGAGTGTTTTTGTAATATGAGGGGCAGGGGGACAAAAAAATTTTCTCCTGAAAGACTGCAAAACATCAAAACCGCAATGAATACTAGAATTAGAAATTTCATCACAAAGGTATGCGTGATGAAAAGCACAGAAGAGATTTCACAACACCCATTTGAAAGAATTTCCGGACATGAAATAGTTACACATGTATTGGGCTTTTACACCACTAAACTAACTGGATTTTAAAGTTACTTAAACAATTAAATTACACAAATGCACCAAACCATCCTCTATCAATTAAATCATTCTTCCCTCTCCCCCTCTTCAGGAAGCTTTCATTACTTCTTTGAAAATAAGAACATTCCCTTTTCAAATAAATGAGTATTCCATTTACAAAAACCACCATCTAGGGTTTAACACTATATAGTAGATAGTTTTTGCTTTAATCTGCACAACACACATTATCAAGCTGTTTTGCCACAGCACACATTCTAGCATATGCACCATCTTTGATGAAAACGTCTATTTGCAGATTTGACAACAAAAAGCCACCTTCTGACAGTCGACTGCATTCTGCAACCTGATGCACTTTGGCATAATCAGATCCTACAGCTTCAGGTAACATGTTCTGACGTCCTCAAAAACCTTTCACATCGTATTCATTACTTTAAGTCACAGAGTTTAGCTTGTTAAGATCCTGTCCGAGAGCAAACAACTCCGCAAGAGACCTATGGAAACGTCAGAGCTGCATGTTTGGTAACCCTACAGTTCCTGGAGAGCCTGTCACATGAGCGAGCTTCTACTTTTCCATACAATTCTTCCAACATACACCCAGATGACTTAAACAGGGATCTCCAGGGGTAACTTACTGCAGCATTTCTGGGTCTCACCCTCAAACTGAAGCCCTTCCACCCACGTAACAGATAGTTTCTTCTCTGAGGCTAATGTGAAAGCAATGACAAACATGCAAAAATGGATGCTTCCAAATATTCCCAGAGAGGCTTGCGATGGTGCTCAGAACCCCTTCTATCCCAAGATGATATGAATCGACTATCGGCTCAGCAATTCTTACTCCAGATTATGCATTTTGGTACTGAAAACTGCAACTCCCAAGACCTGTTCTAGATCCAGCTTGAAAGAGTGGGCCAAAACTGGCTTTCCTTTGACCAAAACATTATAAACCTTTTGTGAAGGAAAAATCCATTGGCTTCGAAGTTCAGGTTAGCACCAACATCTGCCAAAACAAGCAAGCTACTACATTTAATTCGTAGTGTTTGGGGACTATTTACTGCCTTATGCTATTTCCCAATTCTGAAAAGCTTCATGATTTCCAAGTAACTACTCCAATTAAGAGTGTTCTGATGGGAATGATTTTGCGAAATCAGGGCCAGAGGTCTCGCCAGTGATGCAGCCACTCTCCAGGAACACTGATTTATCATACCCCTCAATCCACTCGCATGAACTGGACCGTGATGCATTCTGCTATCATACAGCCATGGGGAGTACAGACACGCACAGAGACTACTGTAGTAATGATGATCTTCCCAGCTTTAATTTTATGCACGAGCAAAGCAGCATTAAAAACTTAAATGCAACCAAGCTGCTCCCGAGTATAAGGAGGAGCAGAATGATCAAAAGCTGTGCTTAAAAACATCAGTTGTAGACACACAGCCCATACTGGTCCCCCAAACAAACTATGATGCCTTTAATAATACCTTGCTAAAGGTGAGCAAAATGCTGCAGCTGGTGTGGAAAACTCCATCGTCCTGGACTCCAGCACTTCCTTCCCTGGAATAAACTTCAAACTATTTGGATTTGGTGTGTCCTGAGTTTGAATAAACATGCCTCTTACTGGAAATTATAAAAAAAAAAAAAA
>VZTL01075052.1:98605-144253 GCA_013400535.1 Scopus umbretta
GAGGAAGGTAAGAAGCAACTGAAGAGGATATGAAGATCCTGAGAGCCAGGCGTTCAGACTAACTAACATAACTTAAAATGGTTCAACTATATATCACTGCAAATAGAGTTCTGACCAAAAAATAATAATTATTTTATATATATATATATATTGCTATGTCATTCATTTCAACTAAGAGATTCAAGGTCCTGTGAGAGGTGGTCCTACGGGAAGCAGAAGTCCCAGCTCGCAGCAGATTAAGGCTTTTGCTTTCCCGCTTTGGAAGGAAAGGGTGCTGAAGCAAACGGATCCCCGCCGGGCAGCTCCGTAGTCCTGGAAGACAGAGGGGCAACAGAGACAGATCCTGCTATCGCCTGTCTGTTGGTCTGAGAAACCACTTTGTAAGCAGCTATGGGCTTGACTTCGAGGCCCTGCCCATCTTCTGGACTGTAGTGACGGGAATATTTTGACAAGGATTGCGGACGGAAAGGCTTGTTAACCACAGACCCCAGCACGGCTTCCTGCACGTGTCCTCCTTGGTTTCTCTCACTGGGCGAACCACCCTGCTCTTGCAGCATGCCTTTAGAAGGAATGTTTTCCTGGGTCTCCACAGCTCTTACGGAAGAGGGATGAAGATTGGTTGGCTGAATAAACCCGGCAGAGGGATACTGAGATCTCACTGAAGCCGTAGACCCACGTGTTGCCGAGTCCAGGCTCGGGAACATCGGGTTAGCTCTATGTTGGACATCGCCTCCTTGACTTAGGAAAACGGGTGGTGTGAACGGTTCCTTAGAGATACTATGGGAAGTCAACTCTTCCATGCTTTTCTTTTTAGTGAAAGGGGCTCTCAGAAAAACATCTGCTTCTTCTCGATGTCCAAGAGCCACGTTGCCCTTGCAGATAAAAGGAGCTTTGGTAAAGACATCCACCTCATCAGGCACTTTCCTCGAGCTTCGGAAAGGAGCCGTGGCAAAAACATCTGGTTCATTAAAAACCTCCCCGGTGTGCGACTGGAAGGCAGGGAACAGCATCTCCCCTGCTCTAGACTGGGAAGACTGGGAGTGGGGATCATCTTTGGAGGCCTCATGTCTCTCCCTGGGCACGGACTGCAGGAACCCTGCGCACATCTTGCAGGTTTCCTCCTCCTCTTCCGAATCCATCAGTAAAGGCCTGGACCCGCTACAATCCAAAATATCTCCTTCGTGGTCTGTCCCCTCTCCTTCGCTGCTGTAGAAGGAGCTGTTGCTTGAAGGACCATCCCTTGCCAAGTAGTCTGACTCTGAGTTGTGCTGTGTTTTCACCTCTAGTATCCCAGACTGACCCTTGTACAAAGCAAGTCCATCACTGCCAGAAGGTCCTTTACAGAGTTCAAGAGCTACAACTGGGAATAGGGCCGGATCCCTCTGCAGACCTAAAAATGCAAGAGAAGAGTATTACTCAACAAGCTCCATCTCCTTAGTCTTAAATAAGAATGAAAGGTACTTATTACACAAGAAACATCATGCCGGTCAGATTTAAACCACCATCACGCATGGAACATGGGAAGGAGAGGGAGGGCAAATAAAAGAAAATAAAAATGCCAGGGAAGGTATTTACGACATACAGACTGACACACAACTCGACGCTGCCTCACAGCTCAGGGACACCACAGGTACCAGTTTTCAGAAAGAGATGGAAGGTGTTTGACACGCAAATGGGCACACCCAGCACTCTCAGCACCATTCCACAAGGTTTCCTCGGCCACCCACGATGACGACCATCATCAGAGAGGTTTTCACTTCGTAACACTGCTGCCTGGAGTGAGGCTCCAGCAAACAGACAATTTTTGTCATTTCATTCTGCACCGTTGCTTATTGACTGCCTTACAAAAGCAGATATATAGCTTGGCATAGCCTCTATTACTGTGAGCCATCCCACGGATACGTGGAGTTACACTCGGGCACGTAAAATACACAGGGATGCCCTACAATCTGCTAAAATAACATACACGTTTCAAGGAATGAAGGCCAGCCTGTCGCTTTTAATGAATCCTGGTAACTATAGCAGCATTATTTTAGGCCACTGCAAGACAAACGGTTTTAAACAATCCATACCATGACTTCAAGTAGCTAACAGAACTGTAATGATCTGGCTTGCTTCTGCGTTAGTGTAACAAGACAGTGCAGGGAGCGGTTTGCGGTTCTGCTCTTCTCCAGTTACAAGAGCCCAGGATGGGGTTGGTTTTGCCTTACAACTCACACAGACAGAACAGAAGACATCTTACCTTCAAAGAACTATTGGCAGGTTAGGAGTATGTCATTGGACTCATGTTAGCAAGAGGATAGGAAAAAAGCACGTGAAAACTAAGCAGCATGAATTGCAGGAAGAACGAGGAGGGCGAGGAGGTTGTTTGGTATCCACTGATGGATGGACAGGCCAGGTACTAACCAACTCACCCCGCTGGGACAAAGAGCATCACGGTGTCCAAACTCTGCCCATGTTAATCACCCACGTCTGCACACCCACGGCACCATTTCTTGAGTCTGTAGACATATGCACTTAACCCACTCCCAGCCACTTCTCGCAATTAAAGACACAGTAGTCGTTCATTAGGCATCAGAATCGGTATTTATTGGGAAACTATTCACTTCCGTACATTACACTGCTAAATAAAGTCAGTGTAGATATGTGAACATTTTATAAGTTACTCTACAAAAATACTATCTTTCCTGCAGCCTGTGTTGTCAGCAATGGTTTAACGCCAGATGCTAATCTCAGATTACAGGAACAGTACGTCTATGGTGGTGTTTTCTTCCAGGAGGCTGGTTATATATTTACCGGGTATTACTGTGAGATTTTGAGAATACAGGCTGAAGTAGAGCAAGACCGGTTGCCGCATCACGCAAACGCCTCTGAATTGCCCAGTCCTCACTAAAACGCAGCGTACAGGAAAACACGGAAAGGAAAAAGGCATTTATCACGGTGAACATTACGCCAATGCAAACCAACAACCCACTTCTCACAAGAGCAGTGCAAAGAAGTCACCTGATCAGAATTTTCTTTCTAAAGAGTTACTTGCATTAGTAGGCGCCTATGTTCATGTAAGCGATGACGTTTAGGACAGAGCAAGAGAAGGGCTGACAGGATATAAACTCGTTTGCTTAGGACAGGAGCAGCATGAGTCTCCGAACTTGGAGGCACTGTACGATAGGCAGAATGCTCTATTTTCGGAAAAATTACTTTTCCCGATGCTTTCTTGCTCTCTCTGCCCATCTTAAGCGAGAAGGGCACTGAATGCTTGGAAGCACTTTTCTCCCTTGCTAAGGCCAGGATGGGAGTTGCGGATTACGCTGGGAGCTAAAAATGAAGCGATGCTTAGGTAGGGACTCATTCCGGCCTTCAGTTAGGAGCTGGTGTCACTCACAGCTGCTAGGCGATACAGCAAGGGAAGGGCCCTCACAATTTGCAAACAACAAAATGGGCACAGCCACGTTAAAATGCAGTGGGTTACCTGAGAAGTCTGGGGATTTACTGACAAGACAGGAGCACCATCTGCACTCCCACGTTCTATTTTTCTGATGTTGAAGGAGCAAGACCTGGCTTCCAGACATCATCCCACAGTGACTGATCTCATGCACCTTTTCTTCCCCATGTTCTTGGGTTGCCTCAGTTTGTTTGCTTTGGCAGGAAGCAAAGGGACAGTCCCAGAAGGAGCTATGGCAGCATCACTACAACAAGGAAGACACCATCGTGCCAGCATTTTACTTACAGCTAACATCTGGATGCATATCCAACTAGACAGTGGCTTGGACATCTCCTCTCACAGTTGTTAATCTCATATGTTCAAAAAGGTCTGAGCTACGCTTAGACACCCAACTATGCCATCAAACCAAAAAAACCCCAAACCCCTTTGTGTAAAGGCCAGGTTAGAGCGAACGAGCCAAGGTCAGCACATTCCCATAAGCAGCCTAGCCGTTTCATAGCTACAGGCTTTGAAACGTTCGCCTGCAGAGGCGCGTGCTCCATAACTTTTAGGACAACAGAGAATTTAAGTTGGCCAGCGCTGGCAGATGCTTCGGCAGGTCTGAGATCAGAGACCAGCGAGACTGAATTGCTCGAAGGACCGTTTCACGTGAAAAGGCACGGCAGGTTTGTTCTGCGTTACGGTAAGGAGGAGAAAGGGTCACTCCACGAGCCGCTCGCAGCGTGACGGTGAAGGACAAATCTCATGAAACGAAGACAGTGGGGGTTTTGTTTGAAGCCCTGCCCCTTCTCCGTGATGACTCGGCTCCCATTCACACCAAGGGCACACTGTGCAAGAAGCCTGAAAAGATACAGGCAGATGGTTTGCTTGAATCAACACACAAAGCACCCACAAGCCCTCGTGCAGAAAGAGATGCCTCTTTTGCAGAGGCAGCATTTCCTAACATCTGCCTGTGCCGAGATGGACACCGTCACTGGGCAGCTGCCCCTTCCGTCCCCTCCTCTGGACTCCTGAGGTCTGTGTGTTGCTTCATGGGGAAGCATCCCTTACGTTTTCAATTACTGCTCAGGTTTTAACACATGCACACTCCTCACAGCTGCAAGCTTTACAGCATAAAACCTCTACAGAAGCTTGAGTTTACATTCATGTATTTTTTTATTCCAGGGTCAGATATATATACTAAAGAAACGATTCCTGAACTGTACTCGGGAGAAACTTAGTAATAAAAATGCTTATCACTTGGAACTCTAGGAATACACCCTGCGTGTATCCAGAGAGCAACCTGAAGAAAAGAGCATTTACCCCGGAGTTACGGCACTGACACATGAAGTTCCCCCGTCTTTTAAGGAAAACGGTGCACTGAAGTGGCAAAGTACTGAAATAGTACCGACAGAAAAGCTAAAAAAAGATTTATTCTTCCTATTACAGGGGGCTGCGAGGAGGCAGAGCAGTCACCAAGATGGTGATCTCATTTCTGGAGCAGAAGCCAAGACAAGAAAGTCAGGGGAGACAGAGGCATTCCTAGAGTCCAAAGCTACTCTCCCACTAAGTAACTCTCCTGATTTCATCACGCCAAAGTCAGGAAGGTCTCAATGTATGGTAACAGGTAGCTAAAAATCAGCACAATTACTAGCACACAAGATTACCAGTTTGGCATTTAAAAAGAGACAAAATACTTCTCATTCCTTCGTTCTTGAAAGGGTGGAGTGTTTCCCTGTATTCCTTGAAGCAGTAACATTAAACAACAGAACAGAACTACCCCCCCGCAGTGCTTTCAGGGAGGAGGTACCAAAGCAGGCCACCAAAGGTCAGCAGCACCATCACTGTCACCAGACAGCAATTTGGGCCGCAGAATGAAGCGCTTCTGCCTGAAGTCACTGCACAGTGGCAGATCTGGGAGCAGGATCTGGGCTCTTCGGTTCCAGAAGAGAAGGAATTTAATGTCCTAGTTTTGGCACACCCGTGCAGTCGTTTGCACCGTGCGAAGTGAGAGCGGGCAGGTGTTAGGTGCACCAGCCCTGCACACCGCGTTCCAGCAGTTTGCGAACAAGGCTGACCCACCGCAGACCCACAGCGCCGTTTGGTGCTCCCCTCATCCGCAGCGTGCACAAGCCAAGTGTTACGCAGGCAAGTCATTTTTCAGACGCAGTCCGTGACCATCTCCGAAAAACATCAGGCGAGTTTCTAGGGGTTACACTCCCTCCCGCGCAGGGCGGGAGCACAAGCCTCAGGCATGGGTAACGTCCTTAAGACAACCCCAGCCAAGCAACCCACCCTTCCTCCCGAGGACTACCGAGGTCTGACGCTGCGCGTGGAGTCTGCGCCCCTGGGCGGAGGCACGGCTGTCCCCGGAGCACAGCTTCCTTCAGGTACGGAAAGAGACTACGCAGGAACAAAAAATAAATACAAAGAAAACCTTTTCTTCTTTTTTTTTCCCCCTCCTTTCCCCCCTAAAGTCTATGTTTCTTGCTGGTGTGATGCAGTTTTAACGTGCAGCGCCCACACACCTCAAAGAGAAGTCAGGGGAACTCGTCTCTCCTGGTCAGTGGGGACCACGTTGACCGGTAAGCCTCGTTCGCCAGAGCGCTCCCCCGCGTCACATTCACGCTTCCCCCGCATCCATGCCAGCTACCCCCCAACTCTGACGGATTCCTATGGCCGTTCGTGAGCTAGAAAACGTATTGGCTACCAAGAAAATAATTTACTCCATACAGACACGCACGCACTTCAGATGCTACTGCAGCACGCTATGTGCTTGATGACATTTTCTGTAGTCAGAGGCCCACATGCTCCACATTTTACGTTTGCTCAGATACCCCAAAACTTGCTGAACTCTGTCTTTGGTCTGAACCACATCTGAACTTTCATTGTAATAACTTTTTTTTTTTTAAATAAATTTTTAAACACGGTGGTTTTGGAAGGTCACCGGAGGCAATATCCTCCAAGCTTTCAGGCTGAGGAATGCCATCATCATTCATTTACAAGCTCACTCTAAAAATAATTTTGTTTTACAGAGAGATTCACTCGAGCTGCCCTTTGCTTGGGGTGAACAGGCTGTTAGAGGGTGCAGGTCTGCCACAAAGCCACCAATGCTAAGATTCTTCCACCCATCTCTCAGACTTCTCCAGCAGGTTGCACAGTGCCTGCACACTTGGCCAAGCCCTTCATACTTGGCCAAGTCCCAAGGAACCCTGTGAAGACTTGGAAAGAAAGAATTCAGGAAACCACAGCACCTTCTGGTTTTGAGACAGATGCTCCCAGCACAGTGGACATTGTCAGATACAATACAAATTTGCTGATCTCCGAATTGTGGGTGCGACACTTGCGCTCATCCAGTTAAAAGATGAACTGGGGAGATTTCCATAGGCAGGGGCACTTCAAAACCCAAGGCCCCTCAGAGTAAGCGAGAACCAACATCTAATTTCCAACTATTCCTTTGAACATCTTGCCACCCCAAACCCAGAGTTTATTCTTGCATCCAAAGCACAACCTTGACTTGAAAGGAAATTGCCCCGTGTACTGTGGTTGCATTTGTAGTATCCTATCAGGAAGATCCATCAAAATAGTTAATGCCAGAAACACTACTACAAGCTCCAGCCTGTTAGGGCAGAAAGGCTCCTCCGTCAGCCTGACGTGAACGAACACCACATGCCGGGCAGGGAGGAGAATCACACTGCTGCGATTTTGCTGACTGTAGGTTTGTGCTCTGTTACTTAACACCACCTCACCCTACGACCCTTAAAAGGGGTCAGAAACATCTCCCATGGCTTCAAACAAGGCTCCAACCATAGCTATAAGGGAGAATCATTCTTACGCCATTTCAGGAATGCGGGTACCAAGCTTCTCCCATGCAGACACTGGATGAAAGTTCGGTTTGTTCCTTCACAGCAGCAGCTTTCACACAAACTCCTCAACTCTTGAGCAGCATACCAACACTAACCTAATGCCTGTAGGACAGTCACATTTTTGGAGAGCTTAAAATTCATCCCACATATCCACTCATTTCATCTCTCTTGCATTTTCCATTCATTCCACAAAGAAGTGGCATGTATTTTCTGATGAAGGAGGTCTAGATAATAGACATCTTTCAGAATGCATGCTTCCATTGTATCGTATTTCCCACCCAGATCCATGAATAGCTACTTGAGAAAGCAATAAAATAAACATTCACATCTGCTTATTTAATAGCATTATTAACAACCCAGTGCGTTTATAATTTTTTCCAGAACCCTTGAACAAGCGCCATTAGATTTAAAATCTTAAACATTCTTTAAAAGTACTTTAATTCACTTTGTTTCTAATATACAGTAGATGGTTACTTTTTAAAATCCATTCTCTTTTCATATAATCTCAGTATCTGACTATACAATAACTTTCTATCTATAGCGTCTTCATGTTTTCCAGTCCAGCTTGCCTGTGCTTTAGGAATATAAAACAAAAAAATAATAAAGTTCTATCCACAATTTTACTAAGGTCATTTCCATAGTTCTCATGTAAAGCTTCTCTTGGAAAGTGCAGTATACACATGTAATGATACAACACACTTAAGCAATACTTTTATTATTAAGTGTAGGTTTTAAAAGAAGAGTAATGTAGAGCAGACACAATCGATGGTAGTTCTATTTACAGAATTTGTTAAACTAAGTGTTGGGGTGGGGGAATAGCGGAGAGACTGGAGATAGGAAAGGAGTAGTCACGAACTTTGATTTCTTCCCTTCTTAGCGAGAGGTCAGTACATACATATTTCAGTCGTTCATACTTCCGCACATGGGAAACTGCACTTTTACTAATACAGCTACATACACATACACAAGGTTAGCAGTAAGCTATTAATTATTCCACTACAGAGGAAGAGTCCTTCTGTTCAGAAAGAGCTTTCAAATACAAGATAGAAATTCCGGACTTCATGACCATAAGCCAATGAAAACAAGTTTAGCGTACCCAGCTAGTTGACAAACCAAGCATGTGAAGGGGAAAAGAAAAGGTAAAAACCCATCAAGGTGTAGCAGCACTTACTTCAAACCATCTGAACCAAGTGCATGCTTGTTCCACAAAGACTGAGGAGTGGAATAAAGTCCACGGTAATCTTTGTCTACTGAAACAAACGGTTCCATACTTAACTGGTTTGCACTATATGCAGTTACAAGAGAAAAGAGGGAACCCAGAACAGATACCAGATGCTTGACTAAAACCAGGTTTAAAAATAGACAAACAGCCGTAGGACAATTTGTTTCATACACAATTTACAGTAGGTTGGGGGGATTTTCTTTTTTTTCCAGTCAAACACAGAAGTCACAGAAAATACATCTGCTGCTGCCACAATGCCCTTTTCATCCAAAAAAGGTCAACAAGATGCTAGTCACAGCCATACGCACATGGATTTGGTTCAAAACCTTGTCATATTTCACTTAGGGTCATTTTTGCAGCTTTGAGCAATCTGTTGGTTTTTTTTTTTTCCTCTTTTTGTTTCTTTTTTTCTTTTTTTTCCCCTCCCCCAAGGAAGCGCAGTTCATTCACAAGCAGGATTGTTAAACAGCAAACCATGAGCTGGGGGCAGTCCGGAAAACTCTCTTCATATGCACCATCACCAGAGGTACTAGGCAAGGCTACTTCAGAGGAATTCGGTGCTCTCTCCTCCTCTGAAGCATATACTGGCAACTGAGAAACATCAGCTCTCCTAACCTGTGCTCTGCAGGAGAGGGATGTCCCTCCCGATTTCACCTGGCCCCTTCCTCCTGCCCAATTCATCAGAAAACAGGAACAGAACAAAAAAACCAAACCCAAAAACACAAACGCAAAGATTGAAACACAGTTGTTCACGCACTACTCTAAGGAGAAAGGAGTCTGTTGTACGCAGGGATCATACATCAGCTACGATTATCTAATTCATTTACAGTTAGGCTTTCCATGGTGCTATGTGTACATCTCAGCAGGGCAGCTAAGGACGGTGCTCCCTTTAGACACAGGCTAGCAAAGACAGGTGCAGAAGGAACCACAACGGGTTTTTACCAGCTTTAGAGAGGAC
Source organism: Scopus umbretta (assembly GCA_013400535.1). Classification (NCBI taxonomy): domain Eukaryota; kingdom Metazoa; phylum Chordata; class Aves; order Pelecaniformes; family Scopidae; genus Scopus; species Scopus umbretta. Next base: position 108,073 of record VZTL01075052.1, read on the forward strand.
TACCTGGAGAACTGAGACAGAATCTTTCCCAGGGCATGGGAAGACAGGGAGAAAGGTGGGTGACTGTCTCCTGTTGGCAGATTCGTTTTTCTTTTAATTAAGGAGGGGGGAAGAAAGAAAAAAAAAAAAAGCCCAAAAAGAACCACAACTGAAGGTAACTCTTCTGGAAATGAAAACAGAGGATTAGGTACGTTACAGAAACTGCGTCTGCTACTGTGTCACTGCTACAGGTCTATGAGCTGATCCACCAGCAGTAAAGACCTGGCTATGTTGGGAAGACTGGACTCAGAGCTTCCACTGTTGTTTCTAGAATGCCCACCTGAAAGTGTGAGAGATAGGAATTCAGTATTGAACAGGACACACACACACGACAGTTTCAGATGTTCAAGAGCAAGCAAGCAAGAAAAAAAAGTCAAAGCAAAACAGAAAATTTGCTCAAGCTCTTCTCATTACTTGCATCACGATAGCAACAACATCCCCCTGCTTGCTCTTCCACCCTCTCCCCACCCCCCAAACCTAGCTTGCTAGACTTTGCAAGGAAAAACATCACAGCAGCCAACAAATCTCTACAAACCATTTCTTTTTCCCAGGCTTTACATCCAAGCTGCAGAATTCTGTCCTTACTAAAGGATCTATAAAGGAATTGCAAGAACTCCTACAGCCTATAGAAAGGACTGTTCAAAGTTTTAAATCTTGAAAATTGCTCTTTTAAGAGCACCTCTGAGTTGCCAGCTACTTCAAGGAGAGTTCAGCTATCGTGTGGCTTTCTATAACTGGTGCTTTGACACTGAAGGAAAGATGCTCCTCTTCACTCAAGGAAGCCTATGTTGGCCCAACTTTGGTAGAAATCTTCTCTGACTTTCAGCAGGAGCAGAGTCTCTAATGTCTGAGAACTTTTTCTAATGAGTGTCAGTCTTTGAAAGCTAGCATTAGATGCAGAGCAGGTGTACAGCACATTCATGCTGTAAACAAAAACAGGACTTAGGGAAGTAAAAAAAAAGTTCTACCATCAAACTGAAAAAAAAACCAAACCCCACCCAAAAAAAACCCAAAAAACCCCACCCCAAACCAAACCAAAACCAACAAAAGCAGAAAAAGGGAGCCTTGGAGAATGGTTTTAAACTTATGCTAGCATAACAAAAGCTGTAATCAAAACCTTTCAACAGCCTGACTCCAGAGAGATGACCTATTTGACTGCCAAGACTGCAAAATGCTGCCTTACTTCTGTCCCTACAGGAGCTACAAAATGCAGCACTATTCTTTCTTTTAAGGAAACAGTGCTCCTTCTTAGACTTTACCCTACATAAGACTGAAACTGTTTGCGGTAATGTGATCTAGGTGACAGGAATGGTATAAAAGGAGACACTTTCCAGTCTCTGCCCTAAGGACTCTGACTGCCCTGCTCTTCAAAGGAGGTGGGTACCATCTATCAAACGTCTCGCACTCGGTTCCCACAAGCACCTTTGAAAGACATCAGTCAGAAATGAAAAAACCCAACTTTCAGCAGCAGTTTCAGAGTTATAAAGGATTATGATAATCTCCTTTTCTTGTCCCTCATGCCAAGTTCCCTTAGAAGTCAAAGGAGCTCTTTCCATTGGCTTGAGCCGTAAATAAGAATGTCAGAGAAAGCAGTTCTCCATTGCACTTTAGCCACAGAGGTATTTGTGTGCCCTGCCTGGCAGACTCGTAGAAATTACTTCATGGGACCTAAAGCTGCTTGCACATCTGTTATCTTTTTGGACATGCAATCTTCTCACAATCAGAGAACCTACAGAAATTTCAAGGCCAGTGTAAATCAGAGAAAGACTAAGCTCACTAAATACTACAATGATAGTATTTTACAGTTTTTTATTGGAATTACTTCACATGTGCTGCAGCACCACTGCCCCAGAACTAATTTATGTTCATTGTTTTCCTTTTTTCCTTCCTTTTTTCACCCCCACATCCTGGCTTACCTTGTGAATTTTTGGATATCAACACTGGAATTGGGTCAAACTCATCTTCTGTCACTTTTTCAGAGCCCTCAGGAGCATCAAAGCCTGATAGCAGGTTAGTATCTTCTGCAGCATAAAGGAGAAACAGCAAAAAGGAAAAGAAGCAAAGATAGCAGAGAAGGCTGGTTAGAATTGCTAAAAAGTGTTAAAACATCTCTATGTTTTCAGAGAGAGGGTTTAGAAGCAGAAGTTTCATTTAAAAGGTGAAATAAAGTTGGTAAGTCTCTGGTAAGGAAGGTAAGAAGTAAGAGAACCAATTCAATACAAAAGTGGAGAGGAAAAAAACAGAACAAAACAAAAAAGCAAGCCAAGTCATGAGAATCAAAATAAAATCTGGCCAATCTGAAGGCTTAACAATTGGCATAGTTCAAAGCTGTGGTAAAAGCCTGGGGCTTAAGCTCCCAAGGACTGAAGATCGTCCCTGTCGTCATCCAGTGGCTGCCAGATATTAGTACAGCTTGAGAGAGCAATCTGGCATTCCAGTTACCAGCTCTCATGCACAGGGAGAAGGGCTGAGGGGGAAGGAAAAAAAAGACAAAACACTAAAAAACCCAACCAAACCACAGAAGAAATTCCAGTCATCTATGTGAGACAAAACCCCTGAGCTTTCACCTACAGTGATAAAACAAGAAGTGCAATATGAAGTCAGGTTTCCAAAGAGTTTAAATGCTTGAAGACGTAACTAAATACCGGGAGAGATTTTTTTTAAAGGCCCCTTGAGCAGTTCTGGCACATAATTCCATTGATTTCAAACCACATCAACTGCAGTTAGACACTTGGTGGGAAGCTCTTTCAACAATCTCCACAGTAGATGAGACATTTATTTGCCTTATCAGGCAATTACATACCTTTAGGGACTTACGCACTCTCGCTGTGCATCACTACTTGTTACTTGAGATACCTAAAATACCTTCCAAATTCTGGTTCTCAGTTACTACCTGAAATATTTCTGAAAGCCTAGCAAGGACATGTACAAGTCAATGGTTTCCAAGGATCAGGAACATTCCTGTTTGACTCCTATCAAGAATAAAAGCTCTTTACCTAAAGCTGACAAATATGCTAACAGGTTTCAGGTGAGACGATGCAAGAAACCACTTGTGGAAATACAGTGTCCTCTGGAGGACTAGACCCAGAAAAAAACCCACAAATTTTACAGGAGACTAGCCTGTAAAGTGTCAAAACCCCCACAAAGCCGTTTCATCTTAATGGAAAGTCTCAGCTTGTCATCGCTCTGTCTCTGGAGTTATTTATTTGTGGCTCTTCTCAACCTTCCTGGGAGCCTTTGCAAGCATCCTATTCCCATTTCACTTCATTTATACATACAATCGCTCACAGCTCTGGAGTTCGCTGTACAAGAAGCTACTGAAGGAGCACTGCTCAGTTACAGACTATCTTTCCTAAGGAAAGGGGAAGGCTGGCGAGTGTCCCTATTTGGGTAAAACTCCTTCAAAAGCGTTTGAGCTTGCCTTAGTGACTATATGTCGCCATAAGCAGAAGAATATTCCCTTCTCACATATGTGCAGCTTGGTGCTGTACTCAGCAAATGCAAATTAGGGAATCCTCAAGGCAAAGCAAAAAATCCAGAGGCCAGAAAACAGCCTAGTAAAGCACAAAGGAAAGGATGCGAGGGCATGGTTGGAGCATCAGTCCATGCCCAGACCATGCCTGCTTTTTCAAGTCCTCCTGGTCCCACTGACAACTTGCAGCGTTGCAGTTCCACGGGCTGATTATACCCACGGACAGCAGCATCTGCCCCACAGGTGCTTTACATCACCAAAGCCGGGATTGGATAAACAAAGCAAACAAGAATAGATTGAGACAGACGTACAGTTAATGACCACTCCCAGAGCTATAAAAGCAGGGTTTTGAAAAGAGGCCACAAGCGAGTTTTGGAAGATTGTAGTATTTCTGCCCCCCTGCCCCCCCACTAACAGAAGTCTCAGTTTCCTTGTCAAATGTGAGCCTTTCTCATCCCAGAGGGAACAGCAGGGCAGCCTGGGAGAAGTCATACAGGAATCTGTTAATTCATTTTCTCATTAAGTCACACCAACAATATTTTGGCTTTGCTATGTTCCAGACACGGAGTAATAACTGTTCAACATACATTTCAAGCCATTTACTCAAAATAAAGTGGTGTGGAAGCGTATTATAGCAATGAGCAATTAGAACAACTGCTTGTTTAAACCCAAAAGCTCTATGAAAAACACAAACTCATTCTGAAGTGCCATCAAGTGTAAAAATTGATTACAGTCTGTTTTTACAGCGATTCCTCTGAGGACAGATCATTTTCCGTTGCTATAGGGATACTTACCAAACGAGCTAAGCAAAACCCATCACCAAGGGGCACCCAGTAGTTGTTGGCATTTGTGCTCCGCGCCTCTCTCTTCAAGGCAACAAACAGCACAGAAGTCCTGGTCTTCCCTCCCACCCAGGTGGATGTGTATTACCCAATGTTCACTACAAGCCTGGCTTATCTGAGAGTCATCTGCTAACATCTGGCACTGTCCCCAAGGGACACGCGTACTGTTCACAACTGCTTTAGCCCATAGGAGGGATGTGCCAGAACAGAGCAGGAAAAGTTCACTGGGCAAGCTGCACTCCAGCTGATAGCTCTTCAGACTATTCCAGCGCCACTGCTCCAGCCAGACTGCATGGAGAGGGCCCAGATTTCAGCTGGATGCTCTGTGGCTTGGAAATAAAAAAAAAAAAAGAGGACCCAGCTCCCCAGAGTCCTCTACTCCTGCTCGTCAGTGGAAAGAGAACAGAACTCTGATCGCTGCGCAGTATTTCCACAGTTCCACTCAAGCTCAAATACTGATGCACTGCAAGGGCTGATCTGCAGTTCTTGGGACTTACCCCACATGGTCTACTTCTCTTCTGCAGCTCTGTTTATTTGTGTTACTTATGAAACTCTTCCTTTTCTCAGTTGGGTATTGCACTCAGGCTTTCATTCATATTTGCTGTGACACGGCAGTTTGACCCAAGAACCTACTCCTGATAACCTTTGAAAAGGAAAACATTCTCCAGATCTGAAAGAGCTCAGTCACATGCTACGGACACTAACTCTGGCAAAAAAAAACCAATTCCTTTTGTTTCAAAAACCTGTGACACAAGTATAAATGATTGTCAGGCTCCCTTCCAGAATTAATAATGTAGGATGAATCCCACGTGCAAAAAGCAAAAGCAGAGTGCATTCACTTACAAACCTGAAGAAGGGTCGCGTACAAAAGCCTACCCTTTAAGCCTACTGTGTATCCCTTTTGCTGTATCCCTGTTTCATGGAAGATGCCACCTGTCTTGACAAACCTTGTCTTGACAGTCAAGCGGAATACTTTTCTCTATATTTTCTCCTTAGTACTTCAGTACTTCCAGGCTTCACCAGCTTGGGAAAAAAACCCAAAACAATGGCTTGGGGCGGGGGGGTGAACACCACCAGAACACGGGTCAGAGCATCTCTTGTGTAAACCAGTATCAGCTTAGCTTCACAATCACCGAAGGCTGGGTCCCAGGACTGATTAGGTATTAGAAATGAAGGGACAGTTTACCTTTGTGAGATTGAGCTGCGAAAGCTACGGGAGCAAACTCATCCAAGAGGTCAGCAGCAGGGTTAGAAAGCAGAGAACAGTCAAGCAGAGAGTCTTCCCCAGTGAGAGAGTCTGAATCCAGGTTAACATCCAAAGGCCGCAAGGTAGCATTAAACAGGACACAAACACAGTTAAACTCATTCTCACATTCCTGTTCCCGGCCGCGCAGTGTACAAACAGAGCTTTGATGCAAAGGCAGCACAAAAGCTAGCATTTTTTGTGATGCAAAACATTTCTTACTGCTCTGCAACATATAATTCATTCTCTGGGGCTAACCGCCCTCTAAAGCCGAGTACGCAACAAGAAAATCCCATGCAAGCGACAGGTTGAAGTCGGGGGAGTGAAGGGGAGTGTGGGGAGGGAAAGATTGTTGCCAGGACTCTCTGGCAAAATAGCGCTGGCTATTTCACGAGAGACCTCTGAAAAGATGAGGAGTCCATCTGCTGCAAAAGTGGCCAGATCACGGCCTTCACAAGAGAAAAGGGACAGGAATTGCTTCCTTCCCAGCCAACAGAACAGAAAGGAAAAAAAAAAAAAGAGAAAAGAGAGGTGGGGGGAAAAGAGAGGTGGGGAAGAAAAAAGGGGAAAAAAAGAAAAAAGGGGAAAAAAAGAAAAAAGGGGAAAAAATGAAAAAAGGGGAAAAAATGAAAAAAGGAAAAGAAAAGAAAAAAGGAAAAGAAAAGAAAAAAGGAAAAGAAAAGAAAAAAGGAAAAGAAAAGAAAAAAGGAAAAGAAAAGAAAAAAGGAAAAGAAAAGAAAAAAGGAAAAGAAAAGAAAAAAGGAAAAGAAAAGAAAAAAGGAAAAAAAAAGAAAAAAGGAAAAAAAAAGAAGAAAATAAGAAAAAGAAAAAAAAAAATCCGGGACTGCTCCAGATTTGAACAGCGCTTCACCAGAGCAATACTCCAGTCCCCAGCGGGCTGCACCAGCGGGCCGGAGGAATACCGCGCCGTCCTTCACAAGGAGCCAAGCAGCACTGGCCGTCGCAGAACCGCGCAGCATCCACTTCCAAGACCCACGCGCGAGCCCCGCGCACCCTGGCGGGGCGAACGTCGAGGGAAGCGCCGCTTGGGCCACCAGCGCCTTCCCATTTCCACAGCCCCCGGCGCCCCGGCTCACCCACCTGTCCGGGGGGAGGCCGCCGACTCGGCCTGAGACACGAGGCGTTGGGGCAGCGGAGCCTCGAGGCCTGGGATGAGACTCTCAACAGCTACGTCAGGTTTTCCTTTCCAAGGGTGCAGGACACCGGAGCAGGGAAGAAGGCAGAGGTTAGTTTGCCAGAGGCAGCGTAGGCAGGGACCAAGGCAGCAGCTGTCTGAATCCTTTAGCGACCCTTTAAGAGACGTCAGCCGTGCCGGCCGCCACAAGAGGCTGTGCTGAGATCAAGGTTAATTACATCTCGAGAAGACCGTAGAACATCAGCGTGCGTTGGATTTGAGTTGGCCTGTTGTTTTCATGTATTTATTTCAATTTTGGAAGCCCAATTTGAAATACGCAGAGGGAGATTAATAATGGCTGCACTGCAGCTAAGCAGAAGGCCTGGGGCTGGGCAAGTCTTTTTCCAGCCAAGGGAAAACACCTTTAAGGAGCCCCCTTGCGATAGAAGCAACAGACCATTAAAATACCTACTGTGGAGCCCTTAGCATATTGCCAGTTAAGCTTGTAAAAAGTGAAGACACAGGATTTTTTTTGGGGGGGGGGGATTTTTTTTTTCATTTTGAGTGCCCAGTGGAGCAAAGAGGGGATAAGGTTTTGGAATTCAATGTCTTATTGAAAACACCAGTCCCCAGTATCATCTAACATTGACGTCGATTATGTGGATACAAAAGGAGGTGTTTACGAAGGCTGGATAGAAAGATTTGTTTTTATAGAAACCATAAAGGGGAGGGGGAGAGACACAGAAGATAACTGTCACAGTCACACCAGCCAGGCAGAATGCTTGTCTGGGGGTCTCTCGGCAGGATCAACATTAAGGTAATGACCAAGAAGTTAAATTAAAGAACAAGGATGCACTCAAATGCTAGGATCAGAAATGGTCTAGTTGGTCAACCCAAGAGAGATTAATGAGTATTTTTGCCTGCAGAGCAGCACGTGTCTCCGATGTGCAGGATCGTTATCTAAAAGTATTCAGACAACTGCCAGAAACTGCAAAACAGAGAAAAAGACAAAGTCTTGCTATTAAGGTGACTCATTTTCTACCTCTCTGTTCAAAGCCACAAGGTTGCAACCAGCCCGCGGGGGACGCTGGCTGGGACTCAAAACCACAAAAGCAGCTGAGCGCAACTAACGGCAGCCTGCAACTATTAGTCTTTGGTACATTTGGCAAGTGGATCAAAATACGATTCTGCAACACTCCAAAATCTTTATACCGCCTGGAGCCTGTTGCATCTGGGCTCATCGCAGCCTAGCACGTTTATTCTCAGCATATGCCCTCAAAGGCAATGCTGTCCTCATCCTGCTGAGGGTCGATGGAGAGGGAGAGGCAGGCTCAGCGCCTGGGCCACGGTTACACACAAAGTCTTTAGCACAAATGGAGGGATTTTTTTGCATCTTCTCCTTCAGTCAACAATTAACTGTCTTCTACCAGGGCCAGAAGAACACACAAGGCACAACCATGCCATGTTTTTGTTCCAAATCTGTAAGCCTAGATTTTTCAATGCAAATACCAAGTCTTTGCTGTTCAGATGCTAGTCTCACGGGGAAAAGGCAGATCTGTCTCAGCATAATCCGTAACTTCTTATCACACTGCGTTTCACCAACATCAGCAGCCGTTTTGAGAGCCCAGTGGGGGTAAACACGCAGTTATCATGCAGGACAAGACATGCCATGTAAGACAGAGGGGAGGAGGTGCCCTGAGTTTATTTTTACCATTCACAGCATCTGATGTGCTACCGAAGGGGTCAGCGAGAGGCAGGATATCAGGGAGCAGAAGCGCAGTCTCAGGAGATTTGAGTCCCTCAATCAGTTTTTCTGGGTTAAGCGGGAAAAGGAGGAAGGAAGGCAACAGAGAAAAAAGAAGGAAAAAAAAAAAAACACAAACCAAGAAAAGACAACATTAATCAGGTGCTCAGTTCCAGCATGTCAGCCTCAGAAGAGCATCTGCACAATTCTGTGTGTGCAAATAACACTATCACTTAGAGAGATTAGAGGGCAGCTATTCACCAGCTGGCCACAGTCATCCAAGACAACTGAGGACATCCTCACCCACTGCGTGCTGCTCTCCCTAAGGAGCCGCTGTAAAATAGCATTCTTTTACTCTTACCCAAAGCACAAAAGCTTAACATGACCCACTGAAAATCCAATTTACAAAAAAAAAAAAAAAAACAAAACCAAAACCAAAAAAACCAAAAAAAAAAACAAAACACCACACCAAAAACCTGCAGTTTTTTCCCTCTCACCTTCCTATGCTGGGGAGGTCTTCGTTAGTCTTTGTGTAATGAGAAGAAACGGAAGAGATGATCAGAAGCCCAAGATGCTAGAGCTAGGTATACAATGCCTATTAATTTGCTCAAGAATCCTTACAGCCCTTAAGAGTTTAAGCAAGATCAGAAAACACTGAGACACTACAGTGCCAGACATCAGAACTTGCCCTTGGGTTAAGCAGCTGTCTAGTTACCAATTATTTCAACTATCAGGTTTCAAACCAGACATGTCATTCGCAGCAGTACAACTTCTGTGGTTCCCATTATCCTTCAAAGAAATTTAGGGAGCCTGGCAAAAAGTTTATCTCAATTGTCCATCTGGTGGAGGACTGATTTTGCAATCATACTAACCAGGTTTTCAATAATGAGCTTAATTATTTCGCTTTCACCAGGCTTTCTTCACAGAACAAGACGATAACATTTTCAGGACTTGCTAGAAGTAAGAACCTTCAGTAGAACAGCGCTGATAAAATTTGCTCCACACAGGCAAATCTGGCCATTTCAGCTTGTTGAAATGACGGCATTTCTAATCTAACATTAGAATGAGCTGCAGCCCTGCCACAGTGACACCTTTACAAAATTTTTTACATCTATACTTTATGTTTTGAGTTCAAAGGCTGGTGTTATTATTTATTATCCAAAGAAAACGTGCTCACAACTGCACAAAAGCGCAGGCTCTGTAAAACTACTGTATAGAAGAGCACAGCGAGAAAGCCGAAGAAAAGCCCAAGTTGCACTGTTACATACATGGTAATAATATCGATCTTTTTTATTGCCCTATATAAATAATAAAATAGCCTAGCGGCTTTGGAACTACTTATTCAAAGCATGACAATTTCTACTCCCCATGAAAAACTTCACAAGCCAACACATTAAAGCAACCAGGAGGGAAGGAAACCCAAAAAGCAACCCAAGAGGCAGCTATTATACCATCAAAGGCCTGAAGAAGGTCAACTGAAAGGAAAAACCTGACGGGAACAGCAGCCTTGAATGTACTTGAAACCTTCCCACCTCTACGAGGAATACTCGATTTCAAAGGTCAGATTTGCCAAAGAAAATGCACCCCAACTGCAGAGGTATCATACCTTGGCTTCTCCGCAGCGCAAAGAGGGGATTTTTTTTTTTTCCTTGGATCAATGGAGAGGCTAGGAACAGGGGCTTGGCAACAAAAAGAGGTGTTGATGCTATCAAAAGGGGGCCAAGAAGGACGGAACTGATTATAGCGTGTAGGGAAAACACAACACACAAGAGGAGAGAGACTTGGGGACAAGACGACAGGGAACATGCTCGATTCCTCTTCCCGGAACGGGAGCGGTAAGGTAACAGGTAACCACCCAGAGTACAGCTGACTTAAACAGCATTTTAAATCCGTTAATCCAGATAGCAAGGCACAAGACACAACTATGGGAGAAATTATAGATTGTCTCAGAGCTGGGTATTTTCAGACTGGGTTAGGCTCCTACGTTGAGATGATGTCTGTAAGCTATGAAGGGACACGTATGTACGTTGTGAAGGTATTTCCATTTTAGAGATTCAGGCCTAAGACACTCCTTTCAAAGCAAACTCTTACAGAAGGTCTGCCTGCCAATGCCCAGCTCTTCTCACGGGACTTGTGTCAACCTGTCTCTTCAAACCCGTATGTAATCATTACTTCTGCCATCCCATTTCCAAGTATCTCGCTCCTCGAAGTCTCCCTCCTTCAACCTTACCTTTCCAGACAGTTTCCTCCTTTTTCATTACTCCAGATTTTCCATTTAACACAGTGGAACTGCCTCTTGGTCAGGTACTAGAAAGTTGCCTATTGAACTCAGCCACACTTTCTAAACACGCAGAGTTTCTCATTTATTATGAGAATAAACATGGTGTTCTTTTCCCTACATGTTGGTTTTCCCTCCTGTCCCCTGGGCTCAACTAGTTTTATGCAAAGCTTCAGACTGTCAGTGGTTCTTTGTCTTATTCTGTTACTTGTCTCACGAGATCTCCTTTCTTATTTCCTTCATTTTTGGTGCTAATCTGCCCATGCTATTACAGGTAGCCACTGCATCTCTTAGGGCATGATCAAAAGGAACTTCATCCTTTTTGAGTGAGGCTGAGAAGTTCAACAAAAACAAGAAGGTGCCAGGATGAATGGGAAAGGAGATACCAAAAGTAACAACAAAAAAAAAAATATCAGACACCTCAATCTGTTTTGAGGCCTAGCAGTTCACAGTTTCGGTTTTGTGTTGCATCTTGTACTAACCTGTAGGAATAAGAGATAAAGTAAAGGAACAGCAGTCACTTTAAGTGGTGGGAAATTCGCCTTCAACTAGGAGCAAAGGAAAAGTTAGTGAAGGCCCAGCGAAATCCATGGTTCTGCATTAGTTAGCAGGAATACCTTCTCTGCTAGAGTTAGGTTGGGTCTCATTAGCACAACATGCTTATAAAAAAAAAAAATAGCCAAGCACCCCACACACGTGCTAAAGGAAGTTTTTCTGAATCCACATCAGACATTCAAGTCCACGAACATACATGCCTTTGCAGTGGCAAATAAACCCAGCTCCAATGATCAAAGCAGTAACTCAAGGAGCATATCTTCTGCACACTAGACTGTTTCCCTGCACATGAATATTCGGCAGCTGCAGTTTAACTATCTGCAGGCCTAGAAAGAAGAAACAGTCTCTCTCATGATACTGAGCTGCATTTTGGGTTCTTGCTACTAAGGGAATTCTCTAGCAGAAGTTTAATTTTAATTTCCAAGAGAAAAGCTGCGTCACCTGAAAGTGAAGTCATGGTTGAGATGGTGAGAAGCCAGTAATGCTAAGTAATTTAAATGAGTAAAAAATACAGCAGTGCAAGAAGCGGAAAAACTGGGATAACTAGTCTCGTTTCTCTTATCTGTACAAACTGTACAACAGTTCCAAGTCACACGTATATATGAAGCGATCATCAACTGCAGAACAGACTCCACCAATAAAGCAAACAGCACGCAGCACGCTTCTGCCATTTGCAGAAAGATGAAGGCTACAGCCTCAGGTATGGACTTCTTTACAACACCCTCTCCCATCTGCCACCCCCTTAGCAAAGACGATCTACTGGCGGAAAGCCAAGAGAGATGCTTTGCCTCTACAGTACCAGTTTCTTGTGACTCTCTAGTCAGGTGGGCACACAGTCACAAGCTGCGTTTTAGAAGTGGTCGTGATGGCCAAGAAGATCAGTTATGCAGCAAACAGCAATGGAACAAGAAATAAACAAACAAACAGAAGCTTCTTCTATGCTGCCGTTTCAGGGCCCACTGCAACTCATTTCGTGCACGTACAGAGCTCAGACGGGAGCGTGACAGGACAAAACACATTCCGTATCAATCACCATGCAGTTAAATTCAGGATTTTATAGTATCAGAGGTCCTTCTGCCTCAAATCGAATAGACATATCCAGATTATTCCTATGTAGACATATGAACAAGCCTGAGGATAAACAAAGTTAAGAAAATGTAACCCAATACAAAGATATCTTATAGCACACAGCTCCTGAAGGGCCCTCAGGAAGGGCTTTTATCAAACTCCAGCTGGGAAACACGTGCTTTAATTGGTAACTGTGCTCCCACATCAGGTTGCCTCTTGGAGGCATCCTCTTCCCCAGACAGCCTACCGAAAATCTGCCAGGTGCTTTCCAGGTCACAGGGAAAGTAAGCTTGATTCAGGTTCAGGACTGCTCTGACCATCGGTATTTCATTTTCTGTCGGGTTTTCTACTTTGCCCATTTTCAGTCCTGACAGGGTGGCAGCAAGTTTGCTATGGCTTTGCATCAGCTAGTAAGGGTGCCGGCTGAGTAAGCAAGATTCATTAACAGGTCTTAAGAAGGTGTCTAAGCCTAAAAGCATGCAGCAGGGATTAAAAAGTGCCCTATCAACCCTTTCCAGAGCTAAAGCCCAGCCACATACTGCAGCCTTTGGATGAATGTTTCACTTTCTTCCTAAGTTCCCAGCTCCTCAGAGCAAGAAATTGCTGATTGTTTCCTATCATAGTCAGAGTAAGCAAAACACATTGCAGAAAAAGCAAAGCAAGAGCCTACAGCTAACAGCTCTCACAGGCATCCCCAAATGGCAGATATCGGTAGCTTCAGAGACTAGAAAACCAAATCGCTCCCTCCGGGAATGAAAGCAAGAGCCTCTCCTCTGATTGGAGCCAACATAAGAAGGAAGTAATGCCATTTAGCATCAGCAGAATTAGCTATGAATTTCTATCATGGGACAAGAAAGCAAGACCAATCATGCATAGGTTGGGGAGCCCAGCTTTGGACAATCCAGTGAGAAAATTTTGACCTTTTTCTTCAGATCCCTTCTTTTCCAACACATGCACAAATCTGATTTTTGAGATTTACAATTAGTCAATTTGCACAGACTTTGCATCTGCAACACCACCGCTGCCAAAGACTGCAAGCTGACATGCTGCATTTACCCTTGGCGATATACCCGTAAAGCAACAAAGTATATGCAGAAAGCATTTTAAGGAGGACTAGAATGATGAAAAAAATACAAATCAAGAGACAAGGGAGGCAAATAAGTTTTTAGTTAGAGCAGGCTATTAGAAAGAAGAAAAAGATTCCTGAGAAACTTGCAAGTTAAAAAGGGAACGGAGGGCAAAAATCTGTCTACAGTGGTAGCACACTGAACAATCAAGATGCAACATCTCAAAGCCAAAGGAGTCCACCAGCCAGGCACCGCACACAGTAAGAACGTTACTCACTCGTGTACTGCGGAGGAATAGCAAAAAGAAAGACAATTCAATAGAGCACACAGCAGAGTTGTTTTCTTCGGATGTCAACTGAGAAAGAAAGACAAGGTTGTAAAAATCCTGCCAAGTCAACTGTGCTGCGAGTGGGAGGGCAAATTACCAAGGCAGGGATAGATTAGTCACTCAGGAAGATTCCTGCCTATTGATTAATCAAGTATTAAAGATTAAAGGAAGCCCTACGCATTATTCAGCAACAGAGGGCTTCGACTGATCAAGGGAAGGTGCTGGACTTTAATTTTCCTAATGGACTATCTGTCAAATTGAATTGTTTCTTATATAGCACAAACAGAAAGAGAAGAGGAAAAAAAAATAGCAACTGGTAGGCTTTAAATACACATGCACATGACTTCGTAAACACCATAGAGAACAGGAGGACAATATTTAACAGCGGCTCCTTAGGAGATCAAAAAAATCAAACAATTTTAGTTTAACTTGCAAGACCTCAAATGTTTGTCAAGTAATACCCCTTCAGACAAACTCAAAACCCAGATGGAAACAACACTACATACTATTCACACTCATTTAGTTGGGATTCCGCTGGTCCATTGGCTTTGTTGCTCCAAAACATCAAAACACCTCAGTTAATAATATGGCAATTAATTCATCAAGTTACTAGACGAGTAGCTCCCCTTCTCCATTTTCCCGACTCAAGATGTAAACTCAAATCGTTAGTACACATCAATATGCGTTTGAGCATGTCTGCAATTACTTTATCTCAATGTGTCATCTTGGTACAAATATAAGCTCTTATTAGAAATACAGTTTTTCTTTTACAGTTGTTATAAACACCCTGACATAGGTGGTCATACAGCTATTTTCTCAGAATTTGTGGACCTGGGGTAGAGTTATGCTGATTAAAAACATTTCATCAAATATTTTGTGCCAAAAAAATAAAAAGCCCTCCTACATGAGTAAGAGTGGCCCTGTTAAAGCAGCTGAAGTTGTGTGTTTTGACAGGGATGTCAATGATCTGAGTCCTAAGCTCATGTTTCCAGCGGCTAGAAACTGCCAGCTTCAGCAAACTGATCTAAACACTTCACAATTCTTTCCCGTTTCCAGTTCTTCAAACGTTGCAGTAGCCTGACACTCACCTCCAGCTCGCAAAGCTGCTTTAGCGCCCTGCAGAGAAAGCTTGGAAACCCACTTCCTGAAGGCCACATTAGAATACAATGAGAAAAAAAATCCAGTTTTGCTTAAAACTCCTATTTTTGAAGCCAATTATGTTTTGAGCAGGAATGGTTATCAGGGCCACACATTTTTGATAGCTAGCTGTAGAAACAGGCCAATGTAGAAACGTTTTGTTTTGAAATTGCACTGCGAGTTATCTACTTCCTTAGCCCTGATAAGCATCCTCTCGGGCTAACATAAAAACACACAAGTCCGTGGGTATTTGAAGGAAACGAAAAGGCAAAAATAATCCTTAAAGCGCTATTTAAAAGCCTCAGAAAACTCCAACATGATAATGATTCTTTAACAAGCAACGCTGTTTGGCTTTTCATCACAAATGAGAATCCAGTGTTTGCCCAGATGGCACAGGCACGCTTTCTTGGCCTGCGTTTCCTTCCCCACCTATGGCTGTACGTTTACTTAGCTGCGCTGGACGTGGAATTTCTGTCATCTCCCTTGCTGTTACGGCCAAGACAATGTCGCGGAGGCCGCTGGGTGTTGCTGTTCTTCAAACAAATAACCAACCACACTGAAGACACTTTTGTCTCTCAGCTGCAGCCAAGATGCTGAATTACTGCAGGGAGTAAATGGTTGTGTAAATTGGCAAAGAATGATCCATTCTGTTTTGAAAGGGGGTAAGAAAAGATTGACTCGATGTGCAAAGACAGCTTTGTGCTCGGTACTGCTGCAGAGAGGCCACCACCCTGCGCACACACCGACTCGGCCGGCACATGAATCAGTGCGGTGCGCCCCGCAGCACGGGGGAGTTTGTCCTCCATCCAGTCACAGGGAGGAGCAGAGCCGCTCCTTCTCAGCTCTTACACCTCAGGGCTGCTGCTCAACAACTTCTCCCTGCTTCCTCTGCTGCCAAGGACCCACACCCACCACCTCATCTCTCTTCTCTGTTCTGCAGAGGAGAGAACAAGCCAGGACTGCTGATAGCACAGGGTACCTGGCAGAAGAGCATTTATCTGGAACTAGAGCAAGGAGGAGACACCCCCACACACCACCCCAAACCAACCAACCTTCCAACAACCGGAAAGGAATATTTTCGGCAGTATCTCAGAGGGCATTTCACTAGGTCCACTCTTCACTTACTCAGAAACTTGTTTAGCTGAGCAGATGTTTCCAAGATGACTCTTCCTAACTGAAGAGTGCAGGTAACTGGGTCAAGACAGCACTTATACATTTTCAATTTCAGCACTTAATCAGGGTGACGGGCTAAAGCAGAAGTATTCATATGCTCTGGGTCAAACCTCTCATTTAAATACTTCTGCAGAGCAGGTTTTCAGAATTGAGTCCAAAGTCCGTTCATGCCAATAGAAATGAAGTCAAAAGAAACAAGACCTACTGTACATAACAGGCATAAAAACCCTAGACACAGAGCAAAGCCTCAATGACACAGGGAAAGATCCAACTTGAAGCTTCATAACTGTTTAATTTCAGGTCTCCAGAACACCCTGTGCGAAACTTAGCCTCCCATGCTCACGTGAACTACATCCATACTGACAGATGTAGCCACACACAGCAGAAGAATCACCATTCTGATCAAATTCTCCATTATGATTAACCAGCAGTGAAGCCTGCAATAAGCTTATTAAGAAGAACTTGGCTTACTTTCCTACACATGCACAAGGAAAAACTTCATCATGAATATTTAATTCTCCCTTATTTTAACAGATGTTTTGCCATATTTTTACATCCCTCTTGCCAGCTCCTCTTACTAGTTACAATTCCATTAAGAATTGCAGCCATTACGCATCGGAGGAGGAGGAATATACTGGAAATCATTCTACCTCCACTTGATTATTGTCCAGAAGTGGTATTTCTGCCTTCAGTAGGTGCTACGTTACTTCTTCTCTAGAAGCGCTTACCGAGAGGCTTGTTACCCACAACAAATTAAAAACAACCTCCGCGAGGACATTACGCACCTCCAGCGCCGTGATCCATGCAAACAGGATAGTCTGCTAGAACCTACTGTCCGAGGATCGTCTTTGCTGCACACGGTTAACTGACTACACAGCACGGAGTGCACGCTCGCGGTGACAAGCGAGCGGTCGTACTTAAAGCCGCATCTGCTGGCTGGAGCTCCATGGCAGCATGCTCCTCCATTTCAACGTATTTAGGCTGTCTGGGGATGCTCCCGATGGCTGTGTGTCATGTGTTAAGCATCACTTACTTGTTTCTCAGGAATCTGTGACAGAAAGGCTGATCTGCCCTTCTGAGCATCGAGAGGAAAGGTGGGAGAGCCTAAGGAGGTCTCTGGCCAACATTCAAGCGATGCCACCTGCACCCTCAGGTGCCAGCACAGGGAGCGAGTGTGTGGCTTAAGCAAAAAGAAGAGCTGAGCTCTCAGCCAGATCCCTCAGCTGTCGCAGGTTTAGAGTGCAGAGAGCCGACAAAACTGGCTCTGTATGACAAACAGGGAAAATACCAAATAAAAGCCTCACTTATGCCTGTACTGAAAGCCTTCCTGAACAACACTGCTCTTATAACCAAGGGGTAAAGGCTCACGCTTTGACTTCTGAAAGGGCCATGCATGCTCCCAGTCTACAAAAAGACAGATGTAAAACGTTTTCAGAGCAATGAGATTCACGATCAAGGTTTCCTCAGAAATAAAAATATTCCAAACAGAAAGCAAATACTTAGCAAGCATTCAAAGAAATTCAGCTGCTTCTGCAAAAAATGAAGGCAGCTTGGAGATGTGCAACTGGAGATGCTGATACACTAAGATACACTAAGTAAAGTCAATCCCAGCTCTACTGACCCAAGGGGCACAGCTAAAAGAGTGCCTTTCACACGCAAGTCAGCACATCCCTCACGTCCAAGCCCTCTCTGCTTGCTGTGGGGATGTTTCTGCACAGGTAACGCAGACACAGAAGAACAAAGATGACTCTGTTCTGCATGGCAGACACATAAACTGAAAACCTGAGTCCAAATCCAGGATTTTTATCTTTTCTGTTGAATTTACAAGCACAGAGAACCCCTCTCAGTTTTCAAAGCTAAGGATAAGGCCGTAGCTCTGGTCCTTGAAAACATTCATGAGCTCCTGGCCTTAAATTCTATGTTAAAAAAAAATTAAAAAAATAATTAAAAAAAAAAAAAAATCAGAGATGCCTTTGCAGGAAGCCAAAGCCAGATCTCCCGCATGCCCTTGTCCTCTTCTTTGCCCCCATGGAAGGAGATCCACTGAACTCAACAGGACCAGATTCATGCAGGCAGCAAGATTAGCAAAAGGTGGTTTAGCACCTGGCTGCAAAGATACACAACCGGTCAGGGACAGATCTGTGGGACGAGCAACCTGGCACCACAAAAACTGCAGACGACTGCTGCTCTGACTATTTGCACCCAAGGGCAGGGTTGAAAAGCAATTTCTCCGCAGTGGTTTCAGTACTAGGAGGAATTTCAGAGCTCCCGCAGCTCAGGCTGCAGCTGCTGCTTCATATGGCTGTGCTATACCGAAATGCGATAGGCAATAAGGAAACCAACCGTCTTGGTGTGCAACTGTATGCATTGAGCACACTGGCAGAGAATTAAATCGTAGTCTGGGCCGACAGACTTCAAGGCAGGAAAACCAGCGTTTCCCATAGCATTTGGGGGGTTGGTGGGGAAGAAAAATGTGTAGTCATCTGCCTTCTGTAGGTTCTTTTCAAATTATAGCTGGGCAGGTCAGCTCCTGGCAAGCGCTCACATAGGGGAGAAAGCCTGTAAGTTCTGCTTCTTTTCTCGAACCGAAGCACAAGTAAAATCCCTTTTGAACCAAAACACATTTCTCATGTTCTTTAAGTATCAACCAGAAGGGAGCAAGTTCCACACAGTTATGGAAAAAAATTGTTTGTTTGTTTATTTTTTCCCCCCGAATTGTTTAACTTTCCTTGGAGAGATGCCATCTTTACAAGCACATTGTCTTGAAGCTTAGGTCCTCTACTGTCAAACCACCAGTGATCCACAGCTTGGGCTGAGGACAAGGGTGAGAGCTGTAACAAGCACTTGTCCTCTGGGGCCAGCTGACAAGAAGGGACCTGCCACACACATTTACCAGAGGGCTTAGAGAAGCTCCAAGATAAAAACATACCCATATTCCAAATCCCACCGATTTGCAAATAAGCTCCTAAGCACTTACATAATCTTGTGCTAGAAAGTGCTGGCTGCTGCAGTCAGAAATGTGCACACAGGAAAGACTTTTAAGTAGTACCGCAAAGTAAATGGAAATTGCTACCAACTGCACTAGAAAATTTTGCCAAATCAGAAAAGGTTACCTTAACCTGCGCTTCACATGAAGCATGCATTTGCAATAGTCCTTGGAAGCCAAAGAAACACTGACTCTTAGGGGAAAGAAAAATTAACAATAATAAAAACTACAATTTCAAAGTTGGAGACCAATTTGAAAGCGGCTTAGGTCAGAACAGGTAATTACCCAGTGATTATGTTTGGCTTTGAATAGTGAACCTTTAAAGACACCAACACTGTTGGCATTAGAAACAATATGATAACCCTAGGGTCTGCCATGAAAACTAAGGGCTCTTGTGCCCAGCACCGCTCCCACCACCACCCAGATGTTCAATGGCAGAAAGCACTACACGTCATTGCTACCACCGAGTTCAGCAGAGCTTGTCAGCGCCCGGCACCATTGACCAGGGCCCCGGATTTCACGTGTGCCTACAAATAGAACTGGAAGATTAAGAGCACAAAACAAACAGCAAATCTCCCCCCCTCCATAAACTCAGTTCCAGTTACCTGGTGTGTCGGATAATGGGAGAGGAATGAAAGGATCAGGCACAGTCAGAAGAGGAGGGCTAGTGTCCAAACTCAGAATGTCTTTCGTTTTTTCAGCTGGTAAGCAGAAAGAGAAAAGGCAGAGTGAAACACAGAAGAGAGAAGAGCAGAAAGCATCGAGCAAAATCTCAGCACAGGCACAGCTCAATATTACAGAGTCCGAGCTACGGCCTGACGAGAACAATACACACATGCACGCTTGGAACAAGTTTATGCTGCTAGTGGAAAACAAACAAACAAAAAAACCCAAAACACCCAACTATTACCACATAGCTCTCCAACACAATTTAACTCACAGATCTCAAAACATTCCTTGAAAGGGAAGTACTATTATCTCGCTTTACAGCGGCACAAAAGGTGAAATGCCTTAACAAAGGACACACAGCAGGCCAGCCCCCGCGTTGGGTCTCTTTGTCTGAAATAAGATACAGCATCTTGCATCAGACAGGCTTAGACAGGCCGATATCTATGAGGAAAGAAAAAGAAAAGGGCTAGAAGTGTTCAGCCCAGTGTCAGCACGACAGAATTTCCAAGACACCTTCCTATGCCAAACCGCAGGAGAGGAGAGTCAAGGGGCACATTTTAAAAGTCAGCTACTAAAAGAATTGAACATGCTACAGCATCCAGAAAGCCCAGAACATGCAGATGCTTCTCAGGCTTTGCAGAAGGTACATTACAGCTGAATCTGGAGATGCTGCTACTCAACATCACTCCACAAAGGCTGAAGGAACATCATAAACTGTTCACAGGGCACTGAACAGCTGGATAAACTCAGAAAGCAACCCCCTAGAGCACTCTTGCGTCATGGACTTCAACTCCTCAATTCTCAGGTAAGAGCCAACAACACCAAGCTCAGTTATAAGCTCCTCTAAATCTCTTTTTATAAATAGAAATAAGCATAAATGGATTTGTCACTTCTTGCCCCACAAAGGATTCTTCAATCTCTTCCCAGGACTCCACTCATCAAGGGTTGGTGCGCTTCAGTGAGGAAGCATCAAACAGTTGCATCTGTCACCGCTCACAATGGCTGCGTAAGACGGGGCAGAGGATTACTTGCATTTAGGGCTCCTGGAAGCAGCCTTCCAATACTATGCTTGGCAGGTCTTTGCTGCATTCAGCGAGAACCGATGCTGAAGAACTGGAAACAAGCAGCAGCACTCACCACGTTTTTTCGGCATAGAAGGGGCTGCTCCTGCCAAAACCTCGGTACCCAAGAACCGAAGGAGACACCAGACAAAGTCACACATGCAGAGACCTCTGCAGGAAAGCTCCTTAGACCAGCCAAGGACTCCTGGCCTCTGGACCCAGAAAGCACAGCCAGTACAAAACTTCTAAGTGTGCTCTCCTCTGAGGATTTTCCTTGCTCACTCCTGTCTCTGCTATACTCCTCATTCTGCAGCAGAGACATTATTATCCCTGCTCCTCTCCTTCTTCATACAGCCTAACAACTCCAGGCAAGGAATATCCTCCAGCATATCCGACCAATGTCTCCCAGTCCAGTTCCCTTATTGCATGCTACATATTTTATTGCTAATTATGAGCTGCATGGAATTTCAACATGTCAAGAAGCTTTCTTGTGAACTTACAAGGGTCCACTTAGTTTCTTCCCTCACCAAAAGCCTCACCTCTGACCATAGATGGTGCCTCCTGTCTCTACTACCCAACTGTGACAAGTACATGTGCTGTTCCTACCTTCCCTTCTTTACTGAAGTGCCAACCCTATCCTACAGTTCTCAGTGCCGAGGCCCAGCTCAATTTATATCAGTTTTACCTTCCTTTTAAAGAGGCTATGACAAAGAGTTGCCATTTTTCTGTGGTGCAGTCCAGGGCATTGCCCTGTAGGTCATACTCACAAACTCACCTGATCCAGCAGTGAAGGAGGAGCCACCAAATGCATCTGCCTGGGCTGCAGATGAAGCCGGCTGGAAACCTGGAATCAAGTTCTCTGTGGAACTGCCCATCTTTTCTGGAGCTTTCCCTGAAATGGCAGATGCAGATTCAGGGGAAAAACTTCCATTCTGAAAGTTGCTTACTTACCTAGATTTTTAGGACACTATTTCAGTATGTGACTCAAGCCCCTTCCTGCAAATCATAACTTGCAGATGAAGCAGAGTTTAAACTGTAGCTTCTACAGCCACCTGATCAAGGCCACTTTAAAAGCAGTGAGTACCTCTCCCTTTAAGGATCATGCTCAGTTAATTGCAATTGCTCAGCAAAGAGGACAGGGACAAAGAAGGGAGCTTGGAAGGGTTTAGCTCTTACAGGCTGTCCTGGTTTTAGNAGGATCATGATAATATGGGAGCACCCCGGCAGCATCTGACCAAAAGTGTCATCATTCCATGCCATCTTCCACTTTGAGAGCAGGCTGGTATTAAACCATCTCCATGAACCTACCGTCACCTAGCTTTGCAAAGTCCTTGTTGAGCAGCTCCTCAGCTGTGAGTTTGGAGAAGTTATCATCATCAAATGGATTCCAAGTGGAGACATCGGGTGGGTTATAGACATTCTGCTGTGAGGTCCTTGGGGAACCCGAGGGTGTGGTGGAAGCAGATCTGGATGGGACCATCCCAACCAAACAACAGTCATTAATAACCCCATCTGAAATCCTCTGGCCAGCACTATGAGCTGGTCCAAGCTACTGCATTATAATTACTTCCTACTTAAAAACACTCAGCACAAGTTATTGTACTTGCATGCCCAGAAAGCTGGGATCAGTTAGCCTTATCTACTCATAATCTAACCCAAGCATCCCGGTGTCAGGGATTAGAACAAGCATCATAAGCATCCCATTTGAAACAATTTTCTGCAGTGCTCCCATGGAGGCTTCCTGCCTGTAGACATTACAAAAGTGAGCTAGCAAGTCCTTCTGGGGAAGCGCGGATGCTAAGCGGCGAGCGTGGAGCATGCACCAGGGCTACTGGTGAACGGCTGAAACGACACTAGCTTTTGCTATCCAGAGGAAGGCCCTGTTTGCTTAGCTTTTGGGGAGCACGGAACCACTCAACAGGACTTCTGCCCTTGGGGAATTTTTTCAGCAACTTTCTGCCAAGCCCTAAAAGGTGGTCTTGGGAAGGCAAAGACTCATTTGGACCACAGAGTTTGCCGCCTACCTTCATCCCAGAGCTTTGCCTAGGAAATCTCTGAAGAGCCTCATCCACCCCCTCCCTCTGTACCCTTTGACACCAAGTGAGCAGTCACCTACTTGGACTTGTTGAGACTGGCTTCAGCAGCAGCCGCCTGCAGGAGCTGGGTAGACTTGCTGGCTGGAACCCCAAAAACCGCACTGTGGGTGACGTCGCTCAGAATCCTCCTGTGCCCTGCACGCTGTGTCTTTGGGGAGGACGGAGGGGTGAGAGAGCCCAGCTTCTGCCCTTGCACTGCTGGGGGGGGGGTGGTTTGTGGTTTTTGCTGTTGCCTCATTTGTGCCTGCATCTAGGAGAGAAAGTAAAATGGTCTGTCCTTGTTCGTGAACAGCAGCCGCGATGAAATTGTTACGTGCTGGAAGACCTGACCTTCAAGTCATGGACTGGGGACAATCCGGAGGGGAAAAAACCAAACGGGGGAAGTTTACTGATCTATAATATTTCACGATTAGCAAAAATGCACAAGCAGAGACTTTCGCCCCTTTCTATGGTGCAGCTCTGAAGGCAAAGGCTCTATTAGTGCTTGTTATTGAAGGCTAGCTGGCCTCAGAAACTTGCTCACGGGTAAAGAGGCTGAGGTCCACGGCAGAGGTAAAGCCAGAAATCGGATCACAGCGCACAGGAGTCTTGTCAGTGAAAAGCAGCACTTTTTCCAGAAGGAGGGGGAAAAAAAAAAAAAAAGGACCACAGGAACAACATTTGGCATTGGAATCTGGAGGAGAAGAAACAGGCATGTTTGGTTTAGGTGTATGCCAAGAGAGCCCAGCTACAAACCCTTTGGAAACTTCAAGGGGTTTCCTCACACTGATCTCATTTTTCCGATACCTCATTCTCCTGTTGAACTCACAAACCCATAAATACTCGAAATACTGTTCTGTAGTGTTAAACAACAGCACCACTTCTGATTACGTGATTTTTCAAAATCTGTCTGCAAGATATCATGGTTGGAGTTAAAGCAGGAAAACTAGGATGCAAAGAGCAGAAAGCTGTGCATGTCACCGCCACTGCCCGGACACTAGCTCCCTGTCCCCCACCCTGTATCATCCCAGACCATTTTCAACCAAGGAAGACTGATGAAGACTTGGAAAGACCTAAAGGGACAATGAGAAAAGAGTTACATCCCCAGCGTGGTGCTTAACTACAGTGGGGCAAAGCCAACAAGTGGTTAGCTGTCTTGGCTTTCATCTGGCCTTTTCAGGCAGCCTAACTCACTGCGGCTGAGGAGCATGCTGACCTGACTGCTTCTGAGGCACCCACCTTACCTCTCGCTATATAGGTCACTGCGGAACGGTACATTTGGTGCTGAGAAAGAAAAGGGCAGTGCCAAAATCTCCACAGAAATGAATACAGAGCTTATTAAGGTGAAGCCCTGCAATGTGAAAAGGATTTGACAGGTCCTGGCTTGGTGTCTTCTGCTCAGAGATCCTGCTCTTCAGAGACCATGTCTCGCTATCTTTAAGTGAGCCAACCACTGCTTTTCCTCTCCTGACTGCTTCAGGAGTGGAAACGTGTCCAGATGTGTCCATTCTCATCAGTCTTCCGGGGGGGATAAGGCTAATTTTCAATCTAGCTGATTTAATAAAATTAAGACTGGTTTTGTGCCAGTGAATCACAGCAAAGCTCTTCAGAGATGCACTTCAATACTACATTTCAGGCATTTCTTCTGAACAGGGAGAACAGGGTAATAACGGGCCTCATCCAAAACCTGACTGCATGTACTGAAAATCTCCCACCAATTTCAATAAACTGCCTTGCCCTGGGTCACAATAACAAGACCAGGAACACAACAGCTCCAAGCTTGTCACTACCCCAACAACCAGCTTCGTGCTGAAAATTATTATAAAAGCAAAGGGGGTGAATATGACAGAGTCTTGAGAAACATCAGAGAGTAAAACAAACAGTGCTTCCCCAGCATTGCTCAGGTCACTGGCTTATGGAGTTTATTAGTCAAATTAATTCCTGATGTCACTTCAAAGGAAGCATGCTCAAGATATGAATTAGGTCCTGAATGACTGGCAACTCATGAACAAGCAAGCACAAATTGACCCTTAGTTTGGACTCCAGTATTGTGTACCTGAAGTGGTTTTTATCAGATGCTGTTTGCTTTGCACGTGTGCAACCTGGTACAGCAAAATAGCAGGCAGCTTCCTCTTGCCTGGTGCCTGCACCTGCTTCCTTTCCAACACACAACTAGAGTTAGGGACATCCCTTTGAGCTCCCAAAAACGAGCAAGAGTGGATCGATTGTGCAGGAAGGAAAGCAAAAAGCACTGCTTTATACTCCCACACGTACTGCAGAGACACTTTGGCAATGGGGATCCTGCCCTCTGGCACAGCTCCCCTGCCTTTAACACTACGGACACTACGGCTATTTCCCTATTGCAGACAGCCGTATTTTCCATTAAGTAAAGAGCATTTATTTTGGACGCACGTTCAGATGACTAGTAAAGTGGATTATTTATGTCTTTATTTTTAGATACAGTGCTTTGAAAAGTCTCCTTTCGATAGTATTCATTTAAGAAAAAAAGTTATCCCAACACCAGAAACAACCAGGAAGGCTGCTTGCACCTTCCTCTGCATCAGAGACCCGAATACAAGATGGAAGTTTTCCAAACAAGCAGCAACATAAAGTAGTTCTGTTACCTGGTGCCCATCCTGATGTGTTAAGTACAAATAATTTTTAAAAGTGTTTATCACATGCCTTCTAAGGCAATGTGACAGGGGAAGGATAGAGAGAAGCCGCATTAAACAGCTACTTATACCTTCTCATCTGCTTTCTACTGATCAACTCCTCTTCTTCTTTCTACGGACCCAGAGCACAACTCCAGAGCCTAGCATCCCACTGGAAAGAGCAGTCCGAACAATCGCACATGTCATGGAGGCAGCAAGGTTAGTGCCGACCTCTGCGATTCACTAATAATGCACGAGGGGCCAGGAGGCCCTAGAGCCCCGACTGCCTGGGCTCTGCAGGTCTGCGGAGCCAGCCGCCCTGCTGGGCTGTTCCTGGTGTATAGGACCTGGCAGGAAAGCACTTGCCCGTACTCCAAACCCCGCTGCCCCATGTCCTGGTTTCAGTTGTTTACACTTTTCAGCTTCCCATGCTCTGCCAGGTGCACAAGAAGCTGGGAGGGAATGCAGGCAGGACAGCTGATCCCAATTAGCCATCAGGGCTATTCCATACCGCCTGATGGCAAGCTCAGTATAGAAACTGGGGGAGTTGGCCGGGGAGGGAGTGGTTGCTGCTTGAGGGCAGGCTGGGCATCGGGTGGTGAGCAATTGCGTTGTGTATCACGTGTATCACTTGTTTTGTATATTCTGTTGTTATTATTGTTATTTTCTCTTTCTCTGCTGTCCTATTAAACTGTCTTTATCTCAACCCACGGGTTTTAGGGTTTGGTTGTTTGTTTTTTTTTTTCCCCCTGATTCTCTCCCCCATTCCACTGGGGTAGGGGGAGGGTGAGCGAGCAACTGTGTGGTGCTTGGTTGCCAGTCAGGGTTGAACCACACCACCCCACTCCTTCCCACAAGGCTCTTACCACTTGCTCCTGCGGCGGTGCTGGCTGGGCCCCACTTTGCTGGGGCTGGGGCTGCGGCGGCGCCGGGGCTTGCTGCTTTTGCTGAACCGCTGCTACTGCTGCCTTCTGCTGCATTGCTGCCTGCTGGGCCATCATCTGCTGCTGCTGTTGCTGTTGCTGGTAATAGTTCTGCATCAGCTGCTGCTGTGCTGGCGCTCCTTGCTGCATCACTGGGAACTGGGAAACAACCAGTTGTTGAGCTGCCTGTTGCGCAGCTGGGAACTGGGGTACCACCACCAGAACTCGGGGCCTGCCACGGGAACGGTTACAGCCGCTGCAAGTGGCAAAGCAGTAACAGGCTGCGATGGCTTGGAGACCATCTCCAAAGGAGCGGTGGGAACGGCCTTCTGGTCCAAGGCTAGATGCTTTCTGTGTCACGCCTGCCCATACGGGGCTCCCACAGCACACTGTCCTGTGGTCCCAAACGCCCTTCTCCATTTTTATCCATTCTAAACCCTTCCCCAGCATAAGAAGATTCACTGGCCCTTTGCTTCCACTTTTAAATATGCTTTAGCAGAGATCTGGGCTGCTATAAACACCTCAGTTAAGCATGCAAGTCTGTCATCTAGACGCATCCTGTCTAACGCATCATGTGTTCACAGGCCTCCTTATCGCCACAGTCTACTACAAAACCAGACCTGAGCCTTACCGTTAAGGAGGCATGCCAGGCTTCTTGTACCACAAAGAGAGCACAAGAGAAATCGTACCCCTCTGCTCATCAGGTGAGCATTGACCTCAAGACCCCGAAACACTTGAAGCTGTAACACCTTAACCAGCACTGCTTATTTTATGTTTGTACATGACAAAACTATTTCAAGGCCTTCCACACGACAGTTAAAAATGCCAGCCTTGTGTAGCAAAAATATTGCTAGAGTATAGGAGACATTGAAAAATGCCTAAAACCTGCACCTATCCCCCCCCCCAAAAGAGGGGGCTTGCCATAAAAGCAAAGATACAGCCTTGCAGGCCTCTAGCACAGGATGCCTGCAGCAAACACAGCCGTGCACACCTACCTGCTGAGCCTGCATCATCTGCTGCTGCTGCTGGTAATAGGCAGCCTGTTGCTGCTGCTGCTGCTGCTGCTGCAGAAGCTGCTGCTTCAGGAAAAGCTGCTGTTGGTGCTGAGGTGTGGCTTGTGGCTGAGTAGAAGGGACCTGGGGCTGTGCCTGCGGGGCCTGCTGTGGAGCTGGCGCCTGCTTAGCTTGTGGCTGTGCTGCAGTCTGTTGGGGTGCTGCTTTTTGCTGGGGGACGCTTGTAGGGAGCGAAGGCTGACCACCGCCCAGGGCGGCAGGTCCTGCAACTGGGAGGACAAAAAACACCCAAACAAACCCAACCCCAACGGTTAGATCAACGTGCACCACAGCCCTGCAGTACACAGTGCCTGGCAGGAAGGCGCTGCACGGAGAACACTGTTTCACCTTGTGGCTGAATGGCTGCTTGAGCTGTGGGTCTCTTCCTAGGCGTCAGGGCTGGCTGAATGGGTAAAATTCCAGGGCTGGGTTGTGTCTGTCCTGCTTTAGGTCTCTGGCGGGGTGCTATGGAAGTTTCTGTCGTAGGGATGGGATCTGTCAGCCTAAAAAATAAGGTGAGGAATAAATGGAAGAGCAGTAAGAGCGCAGTCTTTGCTAGCCTGAGAGTTGGTGCACACAACACACAGCATGGGCTTAAAAACTCATCCATACTTTAGCAGTACGTGATGGATAAAGGCGAAATACTTGTGGGCATCCAGACACACACTTCGACCCTTTCCAGAAAACTGCCAGCACAGTAGAACTTAACGGATACGTTCACAACACTACCATTTTGACTTCTTTGCCAATTGTGGCATTTTCTGCTGCTGGACAGCTGGAACTTGTCAAAATCACTCAACTCATTCAAATAGTTGCTACAACATAGTGTTTAAATCCACTTAGAGTTCTGGATGAGCAGATGAAGGACATAACAAATTAGCTTAAGAGCAGCTGGCACCTTTGGGCACAGTTGCCTAAATTGCTGTCTTTAGAAATACCTTCACTTTCGTACACCTACCCCAGAATCAGGTCATGGGACCTCTTTGATCTCTCCTCAGTATTTATTGCGCTCCAGCAACGCATAGCAACAGAGCCAAGAAGCCAGACACCACCCTGCCCCTCTGTGGTATCCACATTTGCTTGTTAGATACCAAGTTGTTCTCCTAATGTGAGGGTAACTGCACTCAATTATAAAAATCACACAAAGTGGACTCCTGCGACTGACAGGCAGGAGGAGAGATGTCCTGTTTCAGAGTCTGAAGGAAACTGCTGGTTTTGGACTGCCCATTGCTGTACTGCTCACTTTGCAGTAAAATAAGGTACCAGTTTTGTCCAACAGAATTTACAAGTCTCCATTACAGTATCATAAGCAGAGCAAGCAGGAGAGGAGAAAAAAAAAAAAAAAAAAAAAAAAACAACCCACAGCAGTACAGTGGTTTCCCCACTAACTGGGCTCTTCAGATGGAGACTGCTTGAGCTTTCATGTCCCCCCCAGAAGAAATTATAGGACTCTTGCTGAAATCACAGCAATTTCATACAGTAATTACTGGGTCAGGTTATCATCTGCCGAGGGTCAAACTCAAAGAGCAACAGTCCCCAGTGCGGTTTCTCAGCAGACTCACATTCTTGGAGCCAATTCCAGGCCCGCTGCAGGCCAGCTGCAGTCTTTCTCCTGACTTTGCTCTCAGGTACTCTGGGTACTGCCTCCGGATGGATGACACAGTAGATTCATCTAAGTGCATGAACTTCAAGTACTGCTGTCAAGCAATGTCTTCAGTCCAAAAAGCCTAGCTGCTGAGTCACGCCGAGTATCGCCCAAGCCCCATCCCCCATGCGGAAACATTTCCCCTAATATCTGCATTTTCTGCCTTTCCGATCAATGGCTATTTATGTTGTTGAAGCAGAAGCCTCAGGACTGCAGTGTTTGTCTCCACGTGTAAACGTAAGCCCACAAGGAAGCAGCTAAATATACCAAGCGTCTTTCCTATGAAACAGCAGAAAGACAACAGACAATAAAAAGAGAGCGTGCTGAGCACAGCGCAGATGTGGTTACCTGGCCTTTGGTTGACTCTTCTTTGCAGCAGCTTCACTGGCTTTAACCGGGTCTGGGAGTTTAGCAGGGATTGGAGAGTTCTGCAGATCACAAAACCACCAAATTTTGTATTTTGAGGGCAGAAAACAGCGTCAGAAATAATTTTAAAAACATCCCAATGAAATGGGGAGATTGGGGGATATCCAAAGCAATTATCCTTTATGCTGGACACAAGACAAACCACTCAATGTTAATGTCATGAGGAGACAGTAGTTTGGGAGAGTCTTTACAAGGGGAAAAAAACGGTTCCGCTTTTCGACCATTTACTACACGTGGAATCTGAACACAAAGCTTCATAGCACAACCTGAGTATTTTTAAAAGACAACCTGGGGACAGTAGCAGTAACACGTACTAATACTGCTATTAAAAATACAGAAAATACAGGCATCATAGTAGCAAAACCGTGTCTTATTTATAAAGACCATAAATAACCACCTGAACATGGCAGGGGGGGTGTGTGTGGGGGAAATAGGTTTCTTCTTACCTGGAAACAACAAAATAAAATATCACATCACAGATGTCCATGACACCATAAGAAAATACTTGTCAACTCTATTTTTCAATTGAAGTCTATGCAGATACACTAAGAAGGGGCAGATAGCTGTGTAAGGTCTGATGTAGTTCAGATATAAGTTGGCTAGTGCCAGCCAGACGGCAGACACAAAACTGCTGTGTTTAAACCCAACTGCAGCACAAATTACACACGCTGCGATGAATGCGCCTGGAAATCAAATCGGTTTCACAAGCATGGCCTAATTTTCCATGTTCACATGCACAAGATCTCTTGCTTGGCCTCACACTGGTAACTGAGCGGGGAGGTAAATTGGGGACAAACAGAAATAACAACATATGAAACAAAACCCTGATTCCTGCCCCCACCCCCAAAAAGACCACCCCCAAACAGCGCTAATTACAAGCAAAACAAAACCCTCCTAATTACAGAGCTGGAGAACAACCAACAAATAGGGCAGAATGCTCAATATCCAGCAATTGCCACCTCCAGTCTCCTCCCACAAAGCCCTACTCACCTGGACGTTCTGGACTGGGCACTCCTTCTTTGCCAGTTTGAATGCAAAGTAGGAGACCTGATAAATATCAGGTCTCTTATCAGGGTCTGGCTCAAGCATATACCCTTTGAAAGAGAGAGACGCTACTATCAGCGCAACAGAACAGACAGATTCACATGAGCCATTTGTGGCAGAGCTCCATTTGGTACAGCCAGACGCTAAGAGGGTGCTCTGCCTCTTTCAAAGCATCCAGACCGTGGTCTGCAGGGCTGAGCCCATCATCAGGATCGGAGAGAAAGGGGCAAGACAGCCAGCCAGGATGGACTAGGAGATATTTTTCCAACACAGCTATGAACAATTTGTAGCTGCTATCGAAGGCTCTAGGGCAAGGAGGGGAAATGCAGCCTGCTGGGTCAGGGAATAGCATTGGTTTTGACTTCTGCGTTTCCAAGTGAACCCACAGTAAAAGAGCCTGATCCAACCCCGGTGTGTCAGTGGGGCAAGAAGACAGGCCAGCCTTATACCAGACATATACCACTGCCCTGGCATAAGCAAAGAAAATACCAGGCTGCTCTGCAAACACATCAAACTCTGTGTTAGTCGAGATTGTGGCTAGGGAAAAAAGAAAAAAAAAATAAATTGAAATGCTGTGCTGAAAACAAGAGAGCTGCCCCAGCTTTGCCAAGAGTAGTGCATTGTACCCTTAATTACACATGCGCTCTAGTCAGTGGGTTATTTATAAATCATTTCAGTTCTGTTTCTCAGTTCACAGAAGATGAATTCTTATCACTAGTCTAAGTCACTGTGGTTCTTTTCAGTTCCTTATCCAAACAGATTTATTACTGGAGAAATAAGTTTCTGCATAAATAGGCTTATTGTGCAAGTTTCTGTAGGACTCTCAAACCAAATGGTTGTCTGTTTTCCTGCCTTTCCACAGAGTTCACCACAGCCTAGCCAAATAGAAATCTCTTTGTCATAATTTCTTTCAAGGAGTGACCGCCTAAGCTACTAAAAGATCACTTTATCCACCCCCGTGTACAAGCAAGTCTCTTAAAAGAAGAGAAACACCAACTGTTTTACTGTAGGAGCAGGGAATGTAAGAACAAAACACCTTGGCTATTTTTTTTAGTTCTGTGGAAGTGGATCATGCCACTGTCAGAGACACTCACGGATGAGGCAGTGCATGTCTTGCGAGTGCCGAGAATTATCTGGAATGGTGAAATTGCCATCACAGATTGCCACCTGACTCTCCCCAAATGGCAAGGTGAAGTAACACAGCTTGTACAGCAAACAGCCAAGGGCCTAAAGAGAGAGAACAGAGCAAAGGATTTCACAAACTGAGGCAAAGCAGGGAATGGTACAATTCAAACACCACTGCAGGTAACAGGGAAAGCGCTCTAGCTTGTTCTACTCTAGGGGTCCCGCGTGACGTCAGGCCTACATTCTAACATCCCTGTGACCGACCTGAAAACAAGCATAGGTATTTGGGAAGATAAATACATGAAGAGAGCTCTCTCACTAGGCTGAGGCACTGTAACCTGGGGGATCGTGAGAGTATCATCACACACCCCCCGCAGCTCCACGCAGTGTAACCCTTCATGTCATTAAACAGGCAAAGCATGGAAGGAAAAAGCAAAGTAACAGCAAAAATAAACGACAACCACCATCCTTAATACATTTACTCTGACAAAGAAAAATCCAAACTGTTTCCCAGCTTGAGTTCAAACAAGCTTTCAACCGTTACAAACACGTACCAGGGAGAGACATACAGACAAGTCTGCAGGCTCCGAGGTTCTATCACCCTTCCATCTACTCCCGTGCTGCTTCTGACAGCAAGCAGCACCACCCATTTCAAAAGAAAACACAAGTTTTGCACAAAGGGCTAATTATGAAACACTCCCACCACCTCAGAGGGGAGAGGGAGAACATTTCCTAATCCTAAGTAACTCATCATCAGCTTCTATCTTTTGTCACAGGATTTCACAATTAAACTGCACTCTAATATAACCTCCATGAGATTCAAGGAAAGGGAGGTTACAAGCAGGACAAGTGCTGGACCAGGCCTTCAAGTCAAGGCTCCACTGTACGCACCACCACACGCTCGTTTGGAAATGCTCAGCGGATCACTAGAACAGAATTCCTTCCACGCCAGGAAGAGGAGAGCCGCTCAAGCCTTTGGGTCTCCGCCTGTCCACACTATCGTAGGAAGGACTGCAAATCCTAGGTTCTCTGGCTGCCTCTGAGGCCCTGGCAATCTTTTCACACTGTTACAGCTGTGACCTTCCCTCTCCGGGATTCTAACACCGTACAGGGCCCAGTTCTACAAACCTCCTGCTGAACTCAGCGGAGCCAGAACCCCCCAGGAGCTGCTGCATTCCTGACTCCGAGCTGAGCTCACAGAGAGGACAGAGAATTCTTCCCAGCAGATGTCACGCCAGCAATTTTCCCTCTTGTCTATGCAGATGCAGAGCTATTGAGGATACATTAAAACTCTCCTTATACTGTTTCTGCCTTGCTACTTCCTAGCTCAAGGGCTTCAGAAACCATACAAACATGTGCTGAATTAGCATTTTAAAACACATTCCATTTGCTGAATTGCCACTACACTACAAACAGCACAGACTTTTTCATCTCCGTCCCAACTAAAGGGAAGCCTTCCATCCTCGATCAGGTTAGCCAGTGATGGATTACACTACCGTTGCATTTTGCTCTCAACATGAAAAGCATGGCAAGATTGCAGTGATCATTAGAAACAGCAGTGCACAAGCTTGGTCTTTGGCCAGGTTTGACAACTCGGACCTGTGTTACACTGTCCAGGATAAGCATACTATTGCTCCTGGGGGAAGGTCTATTTTCTCAGTTTTCTGCTAAATTCTGACCAGTAACTTTGACTTCACATGCTTGCCACCCAACCCAGCCACATGAAGTCACAATACTCTGAATTTTCTGGTTTAACTCTTAAGATGTGAGATCAGGTTTGCACTGTTTAACCCTGGAATTTCATACATCTCTAAACTGAAACTACATGGGAAGTAGCACGCAAAGGAGCATGGATGTTTTATCCACAAGCCACCCTGCTCAGCAGTAACTCATCAGAAACATCAAGCAGAGGAATTCTGCATTCAGAGACTGTCTAGTCTCTTATGGAAACTAGGTTAGACCCAGCCAGAAAGTTACCCTGTCATTATGGTAAGGAAAGCAAGTGGCAGACTGGTTGCATGATGTTAAGCAGTTTTTATACGTACCCATATGTCTGCTTTTGTAGTAATAAGTTTGCCACTGTACAGGTTGACCATTTCTGGAGCTCTATAGGATAATGTAGTGTACCTGTTGCAGAAAGATCCATCAGGGAGTTTGAAACGGACATCACATGCACTTGCACAATGTCACACTTCGAAATAATTAAAAATTCACTCTTCCCCTATTCATTTTTGGGAAAGGAATACTAAAGACAACAATCTGTTGGAAAAGTCTTTTAACAACAGCATCTGCTACATACCTCTAACAATAAAATACTAACCACTGCAAACTGCCCTGTGAAACCAAAGCAGTAACTAAGATCCTTTCTAAGGCAAGGAATTTACTCACAAAACTGTACAGTCATTTTAAGAACTAGGACAGAAATATTCAAGGATTCAGAGTACTAACAAGGTCAGTAGTCAAATGTCCTCTGCAACGTCCTCACTGCTGGGGCTTTGGCCAACTGTATTACAAAGACTGTAACTGGATACGTGGCTCCTAATAAATAGACCTCCATACCAGGACTCCTGCTCAGAGTCATTGTAAACAAGGGAAAGGTTAGTTCATATCTCAAGCCAGAGCTAAAATCTGCCTCATTTTAACAAATCAGAAAAGCTGGGAACTCCACCACGGTNAAAAGCTGGAAACTGCACCACGGTTTAAGAGACTTATGATAAGATTTCCTATCAGGAGGTCTATAATTTCTGCTGTGGCACCTTGCATGCTATTTACCCTGATCTCAAGAAAGCGCTGCTAAAGGCAAAGGTTTTGTAGACTTGTTAATAAGTGTACAAATAGGGCATTCCAAAGGGACTGCAAACCCAGACTAGGAGCGCTCTAAAAACTTCAGTCAAGCGAGTCTAGGAAATCCATGCAGGTGTAAATGAATTCTAACAAAAAGGAGGTGTTTGCACACATTTCTAACATGCTGTTTTCTAGCCAGATTATTGCATTAACAGAACTGCAGCAGTGACGTTGTTAAAACTAAAGCAAGACTGAGGACCTGGAGTCTGCTCTGTTCCTGATCCTGCTGAACTGCCAGCTACATTCCCTTTTTAAAAGCATCAAGGTGCACCTAGTTGCTACCACTACAGCTGGTCGTGCATGGGGCAAGAAAAGGAGCCAGATTAAACACCTCAAGGTCCTTACATGTTCTATGAGGAGCTGAGGAGT
Source organism: Scopus umbretta (assembly GCA_013400535.1). Classification (NCBI taxonomy): domain Eukaryota; kingdom Metazoa; phylum Chordata; class Aves; order Pelecaniformes; family Scopidae; genus Scopus; species Scopus umbretta. The sequence continues at coordinate 143,024 of VZTL01075052.1, forward strand.
TAGGCCATGCATTCCCTTAGTCACTGCAAGGATTTATGATGAGTGGCTCATGGAGGAGAGGGATTTTGTTTGTCTGCTGTACTGCAGTTCAAAGAAGCCAAGACAGATGAGGGACAGAGACAGACTGACCCCATACATAACGGAACATGTCACTACCTCGTCAAGGTGGGCAACTTCTCTGCATTAGTACGCTCAGTCTTTCAGGTCCAAAGCAATTACATCAAGCTCAATTTATTGTTTCACCTTCCCTCAGGCACTTATTTACCTGCAGCAGACACTTCCATGCAGCAGCATCCAATCTGCTGCAACAGGCCTGAGTAAAATTTAGGAAAGATTACGCTTCAAATACAAACTATGTCCAAGTTGAAAAGGAAAAAAATGACACTTACTTTTTGATCTCCTCCTCCACCGCATTCACCCCTTCTGTCTGAGGGTTCTGGAATTTGTTAGTAGCACTTCCAAAGTCACACAGGACATAGTGGCCACGATCGTGCAGCAGGATGTTTTCAACCTACGAGCATCACAGACAAATACAGAATCACTCAGACAAAAAAGCCTTCATTTTCTTTAGATGAGACAGGGATGTTAGTGCCTGAAGACTTATGTCAGACACGTCTGACATAAAAGCATAACATGACAGCGAAGAAAATATGCATCACATCTCTGTCACATCTCCTAAAATGTAAGTCAAATTGTAGAAGCACAGTCGTAACACTGCCTTCCATCCTGCTACTTCTCCTTTCTCCTTTTGCAAGCACATCACCCTGCCCCTATTAAGACTACTATGTGCTACAAGACAAGAACTGTATCCCGGTGTCTTTAGTGCTCAACTTCCCTGAGCTACTATGACCCACCACCTGGCATCTGAACTTGGGACAGCTAATAGAAGCTGTCCACAGCTTTATAAAGGGCTATACCCCCTCACTGCCTAGTGGGGTAGAGAGGAGGCAAACGGATGACAGCACACACACTTCTACACATTATGAAATTATAATACACCTCCAGTTCTTTGCCTGCATTTTACCTGTCACTTCGGGTCTCATTCAAAACAAACCTCAGCTTATGCTCACACTTTAGTTGCTTGTTTATCAGAATGGGTTGGGTACCCCATACTCCCTAAACAGTGGTTGTATCAGCAGAGGTTCCTCCAGGCTGCTGAGATAAGGACCCCTTTCTTTCAAATATTATTTGGTATCTTGAATCACACAACTGAAACAAACACCTGGGACA